>KN817584.1:160598-174163 GCA_000827495.1 Hypholoma sublateritium FD-334 SS-4
CCGAGCAACTTGTTGATAAGTTTCTTTGTTGGATTGAATAGTCTATACAGTAGCAAATTAACAAATTTAACCCAAAGCTAAAAATGCAAATAATTAAACTTACAGCAATAGCAGTCACAATTTCCAGTGCAATTCCAGCTGATCCTTTGATCCACGGATGTCCTGGAATTCCATCTCCCAAAGCTAAGAGAATTCTCAAGCCAGTCATGAGGTTAGTAAGATCTCCAGTTCCAGGTAYAGGCATTCTGGCCATATGAGCAGTGGCCGTCAATGCCATYGCGGGGTGCACAGCAGCGAAAGGTACGTGAAGGATTACAGCRAGAGCATTGCCAATCTCGGGAGCATCCCTGTCGTGCGGTAACATCAGATCAAGGCCAGCRGCGGYAGGAGYGGTCTGAGAGTTGTCGGTCATGTTGTAAATGTGCGGTGAGGCGGAGAGATGAGCTAGGATGCGCTTATCGATGGACGACGATGAGAGTCAGAAAGCAAAGAGCAATGATGCTGTGCGGTACAGCAGCGGTGCAAGTTGGGTACAAGTATTCCCAAGGTTGACAGATGCCTCCGTGGTCCACGCATCCGGCCTTACTTGCATCGCGGCCTCATCCAAAGAGCCGTCGTAGTCGCGCCTAATGCCTAGCAAGCACGCTCAGTAAGTCTTTGCTCACATCTTTCACGCAGATGTTGTCCATCGTACGGTGTACCAGCGCCTTTTCACTGATCTCTAGTCTCTAGCACATCTGCCAGGTTTTCCGCCATTCTGGTCTTTGATCACCTCCTCTCCCATGCCGTTGCGCCCCTCCGGTGGCCTGTCCACGCTTCATACACTTGATCACTCTCTTACTCTCGCGTTCTCGTCTATCCCCTAATGTGCCCCATCAAAATAAGCGCTTCCAGTATTCGTCGCGATAGCTGGAGTACTCGTAATCATGGACACTGTCCAGGTGCGTATCAAACTCTGTTATTCCCGTCTGAATACCAAGTGATTATTGGCCAATGGCCAAATTACGACGCCGCTGCGACCGGTCGCTCTGCCCATCACACATCCCGGCCCTCGTCTACTACGAGTTGGCGACGTCGTAACAGCTGTTCCTGTGCGTCATTTTATTGCAATCCTTCAATCCCTGTCTGSATATTGATACCCCATGTGACGACCCTTCCCAATCTTACAGGCCACCGAATGAATCGTGGATCCAGACGACAACTTCTCGCGAGGCCGATATTCATGTTTCCAAAAAGACAGGTAATTTCCCARTGAAAGTTTAGTACTTTCTGCCTTACCTGACGRCGGCATTGRACCAGCAAAGACAGCTCTGACTCGAAGAGCACGGGTCGCGATCCGTGCGGCAGTACCTGCCACCGACGAAYCGATGCCAGTCCTTGCTCTCACCTGGATCTCGACGATAGAGGAAGAAGGGATAARACGGGGTTCCTACCAGTGCKTTGCGTGATAATATCTTCTGCGAAATGTACTTATACGCCAACTCATCCGCTCTGTGAATATCCACTGCAATACTTGTGCGACTGGCGTCACTGACCGCCGCTTGTCGCTTCCATTACGTTCTACCCCATCGTAGGGTAGCGATATGATGGTCCYTCGCGGTCTTCGTACATGTACATATTAGTTAATGTCATCAATGTCAATATTAGTACCTACATTGCATGTAGCAGTGTACTCGAATAATTAGCTCTTTTGCCCTTTCATCCTGTCGTTTTATTCGAATCAAACATATCGTACGCAACCACCAGAACATACACATGTAAAGYATCACACCTGGGGGAGTCTGTCCCATAGACACAAGTGCGCYGACAACAGAATATGCGRAAGAAACGTGGCCGGTTGCAAGAGAGGAGATGCAGTTATCCGTCGAACGCAGCTTCGACAAATCGAAGACGCAATCTGTAAACGAAGTAGGTCATTTGCACAGATTTCCGAGCCACTCTGCGTCATCCGATCTGTCCGCGGCATCGAGTACACGGACGTTGGATGACACACACTAGCGCCAGAACACAAAGTCGTTCGATCCTCCAAGCGATGCATAGGTGGACCGTAGAAACGTCAAGACTGACGTCGCGGTCTTCGGTCTGCAGTACCTCGTAGCAAGCTCAGATGCGGAGAACCGTCACGTATTTCTACGCTGCGGGCTCACGGATCGTGCAGAGAGCCTGCGACGCAGCATGGAGGACATGCAGACCCCGAGAACGGGTTGATGCACTRAAATTCAGTGGTAYGTTTGAGTGAGCGCACAGAAGGAAGTGCGTATTCCAGACAGGCTTCTTCTTGTACAGACAGTAYGGAGACGGGTTCCGARGTRCGTGTTAYGTACGCCAGAGAGAAGGCCGCAGKGAAGTATCGCCAGTRTGAAACGGCGCTGCAGTAACGTTAGACCTCAATAAGACATCTGACAAGAAAAACATACCAAAGCTTATCCCATAATATCGCACACGACGAACCCATCGCTGGCCGTTTGGCGGACACGGTGCACCGATCCCGTAGCGAGTAGCGAGCGCCTGTTCGGTGTAGCCGCCCTCTCGCGATGCGCCGTCACAGCTCCAAGGACGCCGCGGCGGACTTTGCGCTGCGCTTCTACAGCAACCTCGACTTGGTAGGTGACGTCGAGGACGGCGTGGAGGCTAGAGTATCTGCCCGAGCACTCGTACGGCCGTATTTCATCCAAAAGGTGCATGTTGACGTTGACCCGCAAAGAAAGGCAATGTCCAAGTGTGAGCGCCTTTTGCCTCCGGTACATAGGAGATAAGAATCGCAGCTTAAACAGAGAATCAGCACMCATCGATGAAARTATGRAATGGATAATTGTACGTACTCGWATCRWACACTAGTTCRGCCATCCTGATTCCGGCCCAAGATCTCGCTACTGCGAACGATCTGCGTCGATATCGCCATGCACTGGAAGAATTCTCAAGAAAAAGCGCGCTCCAGCCTCTTCACGATTCGTGCGTCGCTTTGGCTCGGTGATTTCTCGTCAGCATATTGTCCTGTCCTAAACTCTATAGGAATGTATGCGGAGTAGGATAACATCACACACACCTCTCCAGTCCGATATTCCTGCGTGCCAGGCGTCGTTTCGCCTCGACTTTCTCCCATGCCGAAGACACTGATACCGTGATCGTAAAGTGCGCGTCCGTGAGATTCTCGTTACTCGAGCATCCGGCAGAGTGGGATCTGAGACAGTGGCGTTACTGAAGCTTCATACACTAAGCCGTCGCGGTCAGTGAGCATATGAAGAATAAAGAAAAAGGACACGTACATATGGCGACGGTCAGATTCCTAAATAATTGATGAGTTGAGGATGCGGCCACGGATTCGACGACTCGACATGCATATTTCGCCGTGCTCCCGCATTTCTGGGACGCACCCGAAAGAATTCCGAGCGTATTCCATCCAAAAGATCGTGTCGTTCGAAATATAAGAGCGTCGGTTGGTAGTTCTTGGCCTATCGTCGTCATTCGCGCGACCAGGGGCTACGAGCGGAGCTGAACAGACGAAAGATCCATTTCGTGTCCTTCGCAATGTCGAGGAACAAGCGCGGGTCACGTCCCGATTTGTTCATATTCTTGAATTGCTAGCGGACTGTGGTCCGGTCTCGCGGCCGTATACGGAACGGCAGGATGTACGTTGGCGTTCTGCGGCCGGCGCAGACGATTCGAGTCCGGCAGCGAAGTGGCTAATATGACGCCGTCGTCTAGGCTCGTGCAGTGCTGGCCCGGAGCCAGGTGCGATAGGCAGGGAGAAGCTGACCACCATCTCTATGCGTTTGCGTTAAGGCTGTTGGGGTACGGGTCAGCGAAGTACAAGGGAGGCGCGGAACATGTAGGATGGGGATGCTGTGGACGGGGTGTGGTCGAGGAGCGGTGGAAGGAGGAGGCCGAAGGAAGGGGACGTACCATGCGTTTGACAGTCCTCAGAAGTAGTTGAACAACAGACGAGGTCCACGAAAGCGCCGTTTGGCGGGCAGCGACGGTGGAACATACGCATAAGTTCACTTTGAGGGCGCGGAGGCCAGCCCGGTCTCATAACTCGGATGCGAGGTGGTTCGGGGGCGGGCATCGAGGAATCAGACCGGCACGGACTTGTGATGGCGCAGCGGGGCACGGCGGGCTTCGAAGGGGGTCCCGAAGTCAAGAGGCTTGCGGGCGGGGAGTTCATGGACCTTCGTGTATGTGCTCTTTCTGGTGAAGCCGCTGCGTGCATGCGGAAGAGAAACGGGATGTTCCGGAGCGCGCATCTACAGGCGTGCGCCACCAGCATGACTTGAGAGGCGACGTCCGACGAAGATAAACAAACCATCGAGAGTTTCCAGCCCACTTTGATGGGTGCAAAGCCTGGCAAACACTGGGATATTTTGATCGATGTACTACAAGTAATCCTCTTCGTCGACGTCGTCCAAGAACCAATTCGCCGCAGCCTTATCCCGGAATCGCTTTCAGCACCCTTGCTTTATCACCCCAGCGAGCGCCACTGCCATCTCGTAGTGTTCGCTGGGCACCCAGGTTTCCGCCTCGAAACCAAACAAGCCTCGGGTCCCCTCAACATTCTCGCCCACGACTTGCAGCTCTGCGCCCAGCTCCGTCGTCTCACGCACGTGCTCAGGCGCGAACGCAACCGGACACGGCACGCCTCCCCCACACGCCCCCGCCCGCCACACCGTCGTCGCCTCTACCAGCGCGGTCTTCCGCGCGTGCGTCTCGCCCTCAACGGCGCACCGGCCAACTCGACGCGGTGGATGAGCATGGCCGCGGGGTCCGATAGCATACCGCGATGGAGCCCTTGACGTAGTGGAAACGGACGAGCCGGCCGTGATACACCCCCTCGCGCGGCTCTGGCCGCATTCGCCTAGCGCATCCACGGTACACCGGCGAGGGTGGCGGATACAGAAGTGGGGCGCGGCTAATTTCTCGGAGACGGGCGCGGGTGTGACGAGCAGGTAGCGCGCGAGGTTCTGGGCGTGCGCCAGCGGGGCCTGCTCCGCCGATTCGTGTCCGTAAGCCTCCCTCCCATCTTTCACGCAGAACGGGCGCAGCGCCCACCCGAGCTGCTCCGGATATGCTAGCCCCTGCGAGCCACCGCTACGCGCGCCGCCTCCGCGTTTTCGTCGTCTCAAATCCCAATCAGCGCCAAAACTCCAGCGAAACAAAATGCAGAGCGCGGCGTACACGATCCCCTGTCCCCGTCGAGCTGCGCCCGCCTGCTACACCACATACGCAACCTGTCGTCTGGCCCGACGCAGGAGCGCCCGTCGCTGAACGGGACACCCCGCCTCCCTGCCGCCCCCTCCAGGTCGGCGGCATAGCAGAGGCTCCGGCCAGCCGCGAAGGGAATCGCCACCATGTGAGCTGTGCACGCTGGCGCAGGACCGCTACAACATCCACGTCCCCGGGCGAGGCCCCGCCACACGTCGCTGCGCTCCATACTCCATTAAGAAATGCCCCTCGCCACCGCGCTGTCCGCCGCCGAACGGGCAGCGCAGCGGCGCGGAGGCCGCGCGTTGTCGCTACCTCGCTGGCGACGGCGTAGAAATTTTGGGCCGTGGCGGGGTGTGGGATGCGCGCGCCCATCTCGCAGCCATCGTGCAGTGTGATGAGGAACGTCCGCCTCGGCGAGCTTCGCAAATGTTGCGATGTTCTGAGAGCTCCGGCCCACAGCCTGCGCCGCAAGTCGACAAAGCCCGTCGCCGTCGAGCTCGCGTCACACTCTGCGCCCTGCGAGGCGGAGCTCATTGTGTTAACTAAACGCACGCGATTACGGATTAGACATATACGCCGGCGAACGATGTATAAGACCTACAGCCAGCGTCCCGACGCATAGTCGAAGAAGTCGTCAGGAGAGTCTGAGAGGCTGGAGAATGCCCGATGTCGTGCCACGTAGTTGCCAGCAAGTCCGCGTAAAGTTAGAGATTGAGGAGGATATACGGGCTGGATGCAGCGCTGACAGAGGACGGCGCGGATGTGCAGAGATCGAGACTGGTATCGAACTGGAGACACGCCCCGCACGCCCATGGGAGGGAGTGGTGCATGGTTGGAACTTGGAAGAGGGATCATCTGGGATCATCGATCAAGTTCAAACATGAATGCATGAATTCTCACACAGCCACTGATGGGCCTCGTGAAAGGAGCGTTTCTCAAGAGTTTCTGCGACTTTCTTTAACCATGCCTCCTTCGCCACGCCGTCAAGCGTCGCTCCGCCGCCGCCGCCAGCTACGCACAGCCAGCATCTACTACCACTACTGTAGATCCGTGCGCTTCGCCCCGCCTCGCTGGGCCGCGTCGCTGTACGGGCCGAGGTCTTTGATCATACGCGTCGCGTCGCGTCGTGGGATTTGTCACTAGACGCGTCGACGACGCGCATGAGCTAAAAATAGGTAAGCATGTCCCACTGTCGACGTAAAATCAGCTCAACTCCAATTACGGGGGTGAGGGGGTATACACAACGACAACTAAATAATACGCCGCAGTATTCGAGGTTGATATCTATCAACTGTCTACGAGGCTTGTCCCGGGAATAAGGCCAATTCCTTGAACAATTGGGTCGTTGCCTATGCGAGCTGAAGCGTCTTCTTCGTCGCATCCACGAGAAGCGATTTCGACTTGAGCAGCGAGGACAGCCAGTTCCCAATGGAGATCCCCCAAAGTATCTGGAAATATCCCGTGCCTCCGTACTAACGGCCATGTATGAGCGTCGACGTCCGATTGGCTATCATAGAGGAAATAGCTCACCTTTCCATTCGTGATGAGTATAAGCTCCGTAGAGCCCTTGTACGGGATGACGGCCTTCTTCGAGAGGCCCAGCAGGACGAGGGTGTTATGAACGACGACAATCGCATGGTTCGGCGTCTTCGCGGCCTGCTTCTGCTCGTCCCACGCGATGATATCGCCCGCTGCGAATATCCGGGGGTGGCCCGCGATTTGGAGCGTCGGCACGACCTTGACGGTGCCCGACGGGGTGACGACGTCCCCGCCGAGTGATTCGATGAACTTGGTATTTGGGCTTCCGCCGCGAGTCGGGACCTGGTATTTTGCAGTCATTAATTGTAGCAGGAAGACAGGGAGAATATTGCATACTACGAGATCGGCTTTGATAGATTTTGAGCTTCGCGTCTTGATATGTCCCTCCCTGATTTCGAGATCGTCGACGTAGTCGCCCAAGACGAGTTTGACCCCGCGGGAAGCGAATTGCTTTCCGACGTAAGTCCTCCAGGAATCTGGGTAGGTGTCGTTCAGTAGCTGACTTTTAGCGTGCACGACTGTGACATTTTTGTTCTTGAACAACAAACGTCGAGAAAAATTAATCAAACTGCTACACTCGTATCGTATTAGGATATGACCTCACCAATGAAAGGTCTTTGATTTCCCCAGCAAGTTCTACAGCGGTGGGTCAATGAACATTGCCGTCAATATTATTTTGGTGAAAGAACCCACCTAAACCAACCGACCCTCCACCTACAAGGACAATATCGTTGGCCTGCGCAAATTTCTCGCGCCAGGAGGTAACGACCCCAACCGCTTCCGCCTTCGTGTTAGGCAGTGCGAGAGGACCGTCCCAGAGCGCGCCAGTGGCAAGGATCAGAATCGAATATTCCACTGTCTCGCCGCTGTCCAGAACCAGGTGTCCGCCCTCGTTTCCCCGTTCGACGATAGACGTGACAGCAGCAATAATCAGCTTCCTGTTACCGGTGTTGTATTTCGCATCGCTGAGAGGAATCAGAATCTCGTCTTCCAGGGCGCCCTCCGCGGTGGTGGCCATGCGGAGCGCCGCCGGGAGGTGCGTGAAGTACGGGCGGGGGTTGATCAGCACGAGGGTGTGCTTCTGCGCGTCGAGTTTGGTGGAGAGGGGTATCCAGGCGCTGAGGCCTGCGTATCCGGCGCCGACGATGACAATATTCTGCTTGCTTGGCGTAGACATAGCGAACCAACTTGGAGAGAGGGATTGAGGACAATATTTTCAACCATCCTGAGTCTTTACAAATACTACCCACAGATGTCGCGTAGCGGCGTAATTGGCTGAAATTAGATGGAGTAAAAACCACGATAGCAGCCGGATATCGCTATAATTGACTAATTTGGTACAGAATCCCGCGAAATTTTACGTCATAGCTTGTTGTCATCTCTGCTTTGCGCGCCAATTACGCCAGGCTGACAGAGCTGACAGGAACACTCGGTACTGAAGACCATGCTTGAATGGTGCTGAAGCCAAGTGTATCATAATCTTAGTAAGTGTGCACATACCTGTTCGCACGCGGCGCTAATCCTACCACAAATGTGTAAGTTCTAGGACAAATTAGCTGCTCGTGGTCCTGGGGCGCTAAATTTCCTCCATGTCGTCAAGAATAGAAAGGGGCGTCGAAAAACGTCAGAACATGTTCCGAGCACCCAACACTGGGTGCGCCTATTTTTTCCAACGACTTTTATTGGACCAGCACCGACAAATTTCCATGAACATTAGAGAGACCAAAAATCCCGTCTATAACGATTAGTCTGTCAATCGATTTCCTAGTAAATACTGCAAGCCCTGTTTCCCTCGTTCGTTTTTTCCCTCGTTCGTTTGAGTAAATTTAGATCCTCGTTTCCAGCAGGAACAGACGGGAAACAAACGCCGCGACCGCCGTTATAGTTTCTCTACGTGCCGTGCCGTGCGCGCTGCATACATCGTGTCCGCGCGTTCGACGTGGAATAATCCATGTTCTATCATACGCTTCGGAGGCTGGACGAACTTAAACACGCAAATGCCTAGGACGATTGATCTAAGATAGTATGCGATGAGGTGAGCTAACAGAGACGGTGGACGCCATTCAAGACGACGAATATCACGGTGATGACAGAGGAAAGATCAAAACAGCTCACCTGAAGTGCTAATTTCCGCGTCGCGGTTCCGTTTATCCCCGCGGTTTTTCTACTTTCTTCAGTGGATGGGTCTCGGTTCGGCATGTACGACATGCCCATCGCGGATGAGGCGTTTAATCCACTGGTTCAAATTCCCAGTCGTCCTCGAGAGGAGCGTTCGCGATCTTCACAGAGTACCCTGCCTTGATCGCAGGACGCGTCTGCTCGGTGGGTGCACGGTACTGGAGGTGAACGTAAGCTATCTGGAGGCACTCGATATAAGCTATTGGATGAACGAGGCCAGAAGACACATACCTGGAAAACTTTCTGCGACAACGACGCCCTGGTGCGTGGGTAGTACGATGAGCATCCCCGACTTTCCTCCTCCGCTTCATCATCCTAGCGTTCCGGCTCAGGATGCGACGCTCCGGCGAACCCGCGGCACAGCGTCCATGGGCCCGAAGCACATGCCCGCCACACTGCCCGCTCGCGGCGCCCTCCGTAAATATACGCCACCCCCAAGGTCGCCTCATCATCCACCAGACCATCTTCATCCCCCAGACCGGCGCCAGGGAGGATCAACAGACAGTGGTCGGGTTGAAGCTTCCGCGTGTGGACATGACGCGCTCTGGGACTGCATGGGCGATGTGCGGCGAGATACCACCCCGCGTCGCCTCCACGTCGAAACATCTCCAGAAGAAGACGCGCGCATCGCGCCGCCGGTCGACAGCGGTGTCAAAGTCAAGATGAGGCACATGTGGCCGGTCATCACCGGCACCGGTGGGCGTCGCATGCGCTGCATACCGCCCACGAACCGCCACCAGAGTTGGTGTAGTGTCGAGCGTTCGGGGAGGCCGGAAGAGCGCCTATGTCGAGCGGGGCGACGACGTGGGTGGGCTCAATTGCGAGGGCGGAGCCAAGGGCGTCTGGTGCATCCACGGGGCTGAATGGAACTGGGCCGGGTCACCCCAATGATGATGGTACGCCGACTGCTCGTACGTGGCGGTGAACACATAAACCAGGCTTAAGCAGCCTACATTCCGCGCGCGCCAGTATATACGAGGTGCGTGTATAAGTAGACGCACAGGAATACGCGAGCCTGATAGAAGCAGCTGGGCAACGGAGGCGCGACTCAGTACCCAGCAGCGGGTGTAGATGTGCAGTGCTTCGGCGGTTGGCAGAAGAGGTGTATACGGCGTGCAGCTGGTGCTCGGCGCCACGAGGAAGTATCAGAAAGGGCAGAACGGCGTGGGTAGATCCGCAGGCGTGGATACAGGGGATGCGTGCGAGGACGCGACGGGAATGGGGTGTGTGGGATGCACAGGAAGGATGCAACTGGGACGAAGGGAAAGGCGGCAGAGGTCACCGAAAGAATTGGTATGTAATAGCGGGCGCACCTAGAGCACGAAACAACGACGCTCTTCGAGCATCTTTCTTGCTCTCTGCAGAGCAGCTGCCGACATCAGATGGGTGCGCGACATGCACGACTTGAAAGACGCTGTTGGCATCTGCGGGTGTCTGAAAGGCGAGGGAATCGACGACGTGCCCTGTGCTCGTTTGTGTCATCGCTGGCGTCGTTCATGGGCCGGCCGACGTTCGTTGTCATCGTGGTCGACGAAGAAGGAACCGTGCGAGCATCGCCGCCCGCCATCAAAATCTTTGTTCTTCAAAGTGCATGACGCTGTACGTCAGAAAGCTAGTCTCGTACAAAAACCGTCCGTCGACTAAGTACTCTCAACGCCCTTCGAGATGAAGTACACTAATTCCGTGACATTTACGTTCTTTACAACACTGTCAGCGCGTGGATTTTAGCCGAGTGAGTACCGACTCAAATTATAATTCATGCCTATAATTTGAATGCATGTAGCCCATTCTATGGACACCTTCGACGCGTTCAGTTCCACCTGTGCGCGAATAACCATATGAACACCCCGAATTATACACCCACGCCGTCGAGGAACAAACATACAAAGTGCGCGGACGTCTGTTACAGAATTTCCGCAGCCAACCCGCAGCCCATCGGCAACTCATAAATATGATCCTCGCTCCTGCCCAGTCCTGGATTTTCTAATAAGTGCTACAAACGAAGGAAAGCGCACCGCGCATTTACTAATCCCCATCGCATCTGGTGGCCGGTGCACGCTATTGCATGGTCGAGCGAAATAATCTCCATCATTTGCCGTCGATAGGGAACGAAACCCAACTCTAGCAGCGGAAGTTCGAGCTAGTGGAATACACTCCGGATGAAGGAATCTCAGGACCACGATGACAGCTGGATGTCATGCAATTGTGCGCGAACACACCGGATTATGTACGGTCGCGTACATGTTTCCCCAAGCTTTATACATCCCTAATCCAAGCAGTGATTAAAGTCACGCATGCACACCGTCATTCCTGCTGAATGCCCACCATCGATTCGCAGTCGTCTCGACCACTTTAAACCGTGAGGAGCCGCCTCCAACTTGCCTGAAGACACGCACGGCCAAGTCCATTGCGTACAGTCACGATGAGGATGGACAGATGTTCCAAACAAGTCAGCAGCGCCTCGTCACCCCGTCGTCGTACCACCTCCAGCACATAATGCAGCATGGACACCGCGCCGCGCCGCAAGTGGCGAGTGGGTGCACGATAGACCGGCTCCAGCTCCCCGCTTGCGTCTTCCGCCGCATCGACCGCGCATCCTCCGCGCGAGATTCAGCGCCGCCGTGCACCGCTGCTGCAGCTCCCCCCGCGGCGGGGAGACATGAGTCGCACGGCGAGGGAAATAGTGGCCTGCTCCGCGGAAGAGACCGTTCTGGTGCTTCCCAGTCGATGCGGAGTGCATGTGTCGCCCAGAGACGCGCTAGGTTTATATGGTGGACTTGCTCTGATAGTAGTGTGATAGTCAGCGCGCGAGCAATAAGCGCGAGGGGGGCGGGGCGGAAGCAGTATCCCAGGATATACGAGAACTGGCATGCAGAGGATGCGGGGGTGCACATTCGGAGGACGGTGAACGGCGACGAAGATCGCCGAGAGGCTGTGGCGGCCGGGCTACGTCTGGGGCAGCAGACATTGCACGGACGTCGTGGACCAAAAGAGCAGCGATTCCGTGGTGCTTGTCGAAATGGAACAGACAGCGCATAGCTGTAGGACACGGGTGTGTACTGCAGTGCATTAGCATAGCTCAATTGAAGAGAAAAAAGGGGCGTTCCATGTCAATCACAGCAATCACGCCAACACCGCGTTAGATCAAAATCCAACACACCGAGCACCTCGCAAAGAGCCCGCTGCACAGCGTGAATGCAATGAAACAATCGATTGACATGCTCTCCGTGCGGAGCAGTGCTCTTGCACTGCGAGAGTCAAGCTGTACTTCGCGCTGGAGACGGCGAGGTAAAGATTTGATTTCATAGCGAGCAGCGTAAGGACTCACGCATGCATGTGGAGCACAGCGTCCGATGGCGATAGGGGAGAAGACGACGTACAAGCAGCGCAGAAGATCTGTGCACGAGCTGGATTAGTTCGTTTTCAGTCGAGCGAGGACCGTAAGTCACCCGCACCTGTATGAAGGCGCAGAGCCCGGGGCATAGGCTGAAGACCGTCTACTTCGCGTGGTCTTATGATCGAGCTTAAGTATCCTGGGCGCCGCGCACATCAACGGGGTCGGTAGATGCGTGTTTAAAGCAGACTGACCTATTCTACCGGCCTGCGTACAGAAGCAGCTGGGTCTGCCGGACGCCGCAGAGCGCAGTGACGGTCTTGACGATGCTAGTTGTTGCGAGGATGCGGACGATGCACAAAAGAGGGGTACGTGGCTGGGCCGGGAGCGGAGGTCCGTGGAGTGTGTACCAGAGCTTCGGGTGCACGGAGGGTTTCGCGGGCGGCAGCGGCGGAGGGCGGGAGACGGAAAGCAGGACCGGCGGCGTCGACGTGCTCTCGGCGACGTAAAGTTGAGCACAGGCGCGGCGAGCCGCCRCGGGGGCAGCCATGGCGAGCGAGGCGGAGATGTGGACGGTGCCGGAAGGGACGGGAGGCGCGTCTGCCGGATTGGGAGGTGTTTGGTGGGGCAGGTGAGGAGAGCGGGACCTRCACGGCGAGGAGAAYGTCGCCCGAGCTTGATTGTCGTCGTCGGCGACAAACAGGAGGCCGTGCRAACATCGCGGCCCTAATGATCGATTTAGGGAGCCGGCGGTGCTCGCGGCGAGTGCAAGTACGGGGCTCAGAACAGGCGATCGGTGAGCGGGGGTGAGARCGGATRCAACAATACCGAGCAACGGGGACATCTGCGGGGTCGCGGTACCCCGGAATGAGTTAGACCCAACAGATCAAACGAGAAACGCCGTGTCGCCGGTCGTGCTACAGGCGTACACGCGGAGGAAGCAGCGAAAGCAGAGCGTTCTCGGCACTACYGGAGGCGTGGACACSGAGGGRTGTGGGCGAGGAAGGGGCGGGGCTGCATAGGGGGACACGACCGGTGGACGTGGGATGGACAGATGCAGCGGAGGGAGCCGCGCGCGGCGCAAGGGCCCAAGGGGTGCTGGCGCGAGCCGCGTCGTTCTTCGGTGCATAGATCGCGGGTGAGGAGGAAGCATCGGAGCGGCAGCGGCGAGGCCGGGTGTACTTCGCGGACGGGGAGACGCGGGAGTGACGTGAATGTGGAGATGGCGGGGCGGTTCCGCGGGACGGCGTCACGGCGAGTAAGACTGCGCAGGTCAGCGAGGAAAATGCGAGAAAAGAGCCGGCGCACCTGG
>KN817584.1:181502-193763 GCA_000827495.1 Hypholoma sublateritium FD-334 SS-4
TACATTTTTCTTGCCATGGTATTCAGGATCGCAAAAATCCTTTGAACAGTGGAGTCCACCTTCATAATGGCCGTCTTGAGCTTCTTGAAATCATGAAGCAGAAGCTTCAAAATCCCAAGTTGGCTTTTCTTTCTGCTTGCCAAACAAGCAAAGGTGACAGTGAATTGTCAGAGGAAGCTGTACATCTTGCTGCTGGTATGCTTGCAGCTGGATATTGTGGGGTGATTGGTACTATGTGGAGCATTTCTGATTTTCATGGACCACAGTTTGCACAGGCATTTTATGAATATCTACTTAATGAAACAAGATCAGCGGGATTGAACAGTAATTATGCAGCATATGCTTTGGATTATGCAACAAGCAAGGTCCGCAAAACTCTTGGACATAATGATAGAGCATTCTTGATATGGGTTCCATATGTTCATTTTGGCTACTGATATTTTTTCCTGTTTTGTTGTTATTACAATATTGGTTTTGTATTATATATAATTTTTACTCCAAATTATATCTCATTTACTTCTAATTGCTGACATGTGCAGGTTGGCACTCAGGGGCTTTTGTACACCATTGAGTTACCAAATCACTCAAAACTAAATGGTGTCTGGATAAATTTTATTTAAGTACATGCATTTCAAATTGGTGTGTTTCTTGTCTTTGAGCACAAGGTAAGCAATAGAATGTCCTTCTGTAATACCCAGCTTCCTCTATATAATGTGCAGGRCCAGTCAGTTCAGTGTATGGTGTGGTGGTAATGGCAGCTATGTGGAAAGCCTGTGGCACACYCATGGGACTTGGAGTGTGTTTGAAGACATGGTAAATACTATGCAGAAGGTAGACCAGCAGCACTCCTGTCTACCTGTCTGTGTATCTATCCAATAGAGAATCATGTGGACTTGTAGTGTCTGTGTGCAAACTTTTCAAAATGTCATGGAGTGCATGGACACTATTATAGGCAAATGGTGCTCCAATTATATGTACACTCTGATATATGGAACTTGGAAACAACAGCATGGTAAGTATGGATCAGCAATTGTCTGATATCATTTCCAGCTCTGAATCACTTATAAGTACAAGTCTATCAGGGTGTTTGTACACCCCATTGCCGCCGAAATGCAATGGGTGAATGGATGTATTCAGCACATACTACAATTAGCACCGTCACACTGTGAGGCTGACTGTGGGTCTAGACTCGAATCTCTCAAAACAAAACAAAACCCCAGCGGAGAGAGATCTTAACTAGGATCAAGCAACGCTCTACAACCAGTATAAGAAATCTACAGTGTGTGGTACTCCCTGGTATGAGTCTGTTTTGTCTGAGAATCTGTCTCGATTCACAAATCTTTGCCCCAAGTTCGATTTGATAGGGAATTATTCAAATCTCAAATGGTTCTCAGATCGATTTTACACAACAAGCTCACTATCACTGGGTGATCACGGAACATGTATGTTTTAAGGTTTTATTTATTTGGGGTAGCCAGGTGTTGTTGAGACAATGGTGCAGATCGTCTGCAATAAACCAATGCAAGTTCTCTTGACTGCGAATCTTTCTCGAAAAGGTATCTGATCAATAACACTTCGGACCCTTCCTGGCGTCACAAATGCCGATCCCTCTTGGACCGTAAAAACTCGATGTCAAGGCTTCCTGCCAGGTAATCACAACACTCAGAACCTCTTGTTCAAAAGCATGGAATCTCTTGTATTTTTATCCTTAGGTATTTTGAACACTGGGGGTCGCCAATCCCTGGTGATGGCCGCGGCCAAGAATGTCACGTAACACCGCTGATCGCGTCACAAAATCTGATACACCTCTATATCAGTCAGTTCCTGACCGTTTCCATTAGTTTTTTTTGCACAGTAGGCTCTGTTTAAGTGTTATTAACCATTATGTGGCATATAAATACAAGAAACCATGCATACAAGCACTTAAATTACTACAAATTGTCATTTCCAGATCATTTACTAGCAATATTCACATTCATCATCATCTCCTTCGCTATCCAGATCATCTGGACAGAGATCTGGGCTATTATCCAGCTCTTCCTTGTCTTCCTCATCCTCTTGGGTATCATCAACTCCTAAGTTCCACTCTCCATTTAAGTAATGTTCAATAGCTTGAGCAACTGCATCTCTCTTTTCATCTGCTTTCGTGACACGGTGCTGATTGATCATATTTGGTGCCCCTTGTTTGTGGAAGAAATCATAATGGTCATTTAGCCTTTTACCCTTAAGATTCTTGGCAGAAGCAATATCAAGTACCAAGTCCTTGGTAAGTTCTTTGAATCTCTGTTCTTTGGCCGGCCGCCTGTGCATTTTCTTCCCGTACTTTTCGTCGTGCTGCTTTCTTTGCCTGCTGTTCATTGCGAAATTCAATAATTTCTCTCTTCCGCTGTCTTTCCTGACCACCTGTTTCACATGCAAGCTTGTGTATATACTTGTAATCTTCCTCTTCAGTAAAATTTTCCTTTATGAATGACTCTGTATTATTGCGGAAGTACGATTGTAGGGCATTGTGGTCAAGGAGTGTTAGGAGTGGCTGGTAGAGCAAAACACTTCTAAACTTTCCTAGAGAACCTTCATTTTCATCATTGACAGATGGAAGCCAAGCCAGATCTTTGTCCGCAGAGCCCGCCTCATCTATTAATCCTCCTGGTAGAAATTCTGATGTAAACCTTTCCCAAGTTTCTGCAGCACCTTCAAAGAATGCAAGTAAAAGTTCTTGAAAGTGAGGGAGTGTTGGAATCAGAGCCAATATCTTTTCTACAACTTCTGAATTCTCCCATTTTTCACCATTCAAAGTTGCAGTCTTGTATAGATCTGTATTATCAGCTGCATTGTTACCAATTAAAAGGTGTGGGTCCTCAATAATTGATTGCATATGATTGTAAACCTTCATATGGAATGGTCCCAGATCAAGCATATTTTCTTTGTTTTTTGCAGATGTGCGGATATATTTCATATATGGATATGAAACTGATTCAGCATACAATGCCAAGACTGCAAGCTCTGTTAAAGTTGAATTACAGTGCAATGCCTTCCAGAAATTCTCTTCCATGTGATTGAACTTTGAGTTGTGCTTTGTATCCTTTACAAATTGCATATAATTCTTGAAGTTATCTGTGTGGAGAACAATTGCTGCTGCTGCATAGCAGTATGATTGGAATCGGTTATTGGATGTATCAGGAAAAGCAAAGTCTACTCCAACATGATCTTTCCACCAATATCGGAATCCATCCTGGTGGCCCTTTTTCTTGTCTTTATGCTTGCAAATTGCTCCTGCCAGATCCAAAGTTTTGATTGCACCACGTTGTGACTTGTGAAATGCCCGCTCTTGAGCAGGTGTAGGTGTATCGCCTTGCTCAATTGCAACAGCATGCTCACCAACCACTGGATCATTGTCACTATTTGCTAGCAGAACCAGAAGTTCATCAGCAATAGCATTGTCAATCCACCAGCCCAACATTGCAATATATCCTCCTTTGACTGTATTCAGATCTTTGTGACAGCCACAACCAGCCCATATAAATAGCCGGAACACTTGTTTCTCTGTATCTGATAGTTTTTCAAATTCTTCTTTGCCCAAAGTAGCTATAGCTTCTTCAATCATTCTTGCTTTCCGTTCAGCCTTTTTGACATCTGATAGTTTGTTCCATTCACTTCTCCCACCCATCTTTTTGATCATTTTCTCTTCTTCTACTTCAAAATACTGTTGCACTTCTAATATGGTCATATCTAGCATTTTCTCCTCTCCTAAATGTTGATTAACTGCAAATTCTTTCTGTTCTTTAAGCAGTCTGGCCGTTTTTTTTTCTGTTGAGCAATGATCAGAGTTCATGCCTGTGACTTTGATCATAATATCCACCAGCTTAATAATACTGCCAGCTCTCTTTGCCAGTGGACTATTATTGTAGACTTCTGATATATTTGTCAATATGTCATTCCAGTCACGGACAGATTCTTCACTGGTTCCATCCCGAGATGACCGTATTCCCAACGTCCGAGTTGTTTGCTCTAGCTTTCCAGTTTCATAGTTTTTTGCCTTGAAATGTACATGTCTCGAGTTATAATTTATAGCCTTGTGACTTGTACCATCTCCACTGAGAGTAACAGTTTCTGCATTGCGTAATTCATGTCCTAGCTGGACTTGTGATGAAAAATGGCCTTCTCTAATAAACCTACCAACAGAAGTTGGGCTCATAGTCCCAATTGTTTTAATTCCAGCAGATTCAAGTATAGTTTGAATAACCACATTGACATAATTCCGAGAGCAACCTGCTTTGACCAGTAAATGGGAAATACTTCTTGTCTTTTCAGTATAGACACCTTTGTTCATTAAATTGTGTGTCCATTGCTTTTCTGCTTTAGCCTTAGCTTTAGCCATTAAAAGCTCCTTTGTTTCCCTAGAGTAAGCAGCCTTTTTACGAAGCTTGCATATTTCATGACATGCTTGTTTTAGATTAGCCTTAGAGGCATCAAGCTGAGAGGATGTCTGTTTCAATTGTGTGGTCCAGTCAGCTACTGATTTGGTGAAACTGTTGTATAGCTTTTTATTCTCCTGCTTGAGTGATAGTAAAATGTCATGAGATTTTTTGGATGACTCCTTTTCATGCTTTGAGGCTTCCGCAGTTGCTGTATTCAAAATATGTATCTGTTGTGCAAGTTTATCTGATTTTTCTTTTGCTCTTTTTGCAATCTGACGCTCAGCACGTAGCTGCTTATGTGTTTCATACTGCTTTTCCTTTAGCTTAGCCGAGCTATCCTGCAACTCAGTAAGCTTCTGTCCTAGTTTGGTGAGATCTGACTGAAGTCTAGTGCATTCAGTGTTCTTTTGGGAGAGCAAAGCTTCCAACTCTTTGATACGCAAAGTAGCTTTCTGCAGTTCAGCCTTTAAATCCTCAGTAGCTGTTCCAGAGGCCAAAGATACTGCTTGATCCTTTGCTACTACTTTGGCAGCACCCAAAGACTCTGATATCTGTCTTTGTTTAGCACTTTTAGGTGCCATAATGCTGTTTCAGAATCTCAGGAGTCAAAATTTAGAAAGCCCCTAGGAAATTAGGTGGTCCTAAAAGATAAACCAGAAGTCAATAGACCTAGAGACTTCCCTGTAAAATTTAGCCCATTAGATGTACAAGAAATTAGCATATGTATTGAAATGTCAGTATAAGTATACCATTATTCCATACCTATAATCAAATTGACAACAGATGTGAGACTTGGACAGAAAAAATCCCTAGAGAGTGTTTAGTACTCAGATACTATATAACCTATATTTTATATGACTTGAAACCCACAGAGTGGCCAGTAATCTCTTTCTACAGCTCAGCTATCACAGAAAAGAGAATACTGGAGAACAATGATTGATATGTCTCTTTCAGTGAGGTTATGGGGTGTTTGATGGTGGTATGAGGAAGGGTATACTTTTTAAATGATGTAGGGAAGACTCTACCTTATATTAGTGCCTCAAGGCAGCCATGCTGCGTGAAGGTACCGATTTAGACGGTCATCAGTGGCTGTGCACGTGCTGTTCTGGCGGAATATGCGCGTATATCAGAAAAAATCTATGTAGTCCTTGAAACTTCATCGTTTGGGTCTGTTTAAAGTGCGATCTTACTTAGAATTTAATTCTCCACACTTCTTCCAGGCCAGAATTTTGATAAGTCCTCTCTATGTACGTCAAAATAGCAGATTCTGGGGTATATCTTGGAATAGAAGGACCTTATAAAAATTCTGGCCTGGAAGATCTCTTTAGATTGTATTTTAGATCAATTTCGGTCTGCAAATCGTATCCATATGATGAGAATTGAGTGAGTACATAGAGCTACAAGTTTTACGGCCATATTTGGCAGGGAAATGATGCAAATCTCGCTCCGAGCCTTGGTATTTGAATGTTTAAATTATAAAAACCACATAAGGGCATAGATATAGTGTACGCCGATGTAATCTACACTCTAAATATATTGGAAATGTGTTGTGTTGCATGTGGTGGCCATGTATCATCAGGAAAACCACTTTTTTTCCCAGGGCAGTCTTGGCAAATTCACACATGCTAAAAGTAGCCTGAGTATGCGTGGTCCAATATTTATATCTCTAGAATGCTTTTCATGACACGTCATTCCATAATTATGCTCTATAATTAATTGCAAATGCTCTCAGAGTGACCTGGAAGTGTCGTAGATTGCCTTCCAATGCTTTGAAATCCTATAGTATTAATAACCTGTAGATATCATCACTATATCATGTATTTCTTACTTAACTGTTGTTGTTCACATTAAATCACATTCAAAAGTATTTTATTCATATAATCTACGTGAAACAATACTATACTACAAAGTATAGCATAACTTGGGCGACCCTATTGCGCAGACATCGAAGGACGGCGGCGGTGGGCACCCAGGTCAAGCAGGACATGGGGTCGGCTGCGTTGACAGGCCAACATCGCTGTCGTCGTCGACAGACAAGGGCGGCGCAGAAAGTGTAGCGGAATGTGCAATTCATTGCACATTCCGCCTATCCACGCCGTCCCGCTGTCGTAGAATCGGTAGCTGTGGTAGTTATACACATTTTAGTAAAGTATAGGTACAGCAGGGGAAGGTATGGACCTGGAGGCGGCAGCAGCGACGGCCAGGGATGGGGCATTGTTCGCGTCCGTGTTCATGCCCGTTCTCCGGCGCAGTGAGCTGGCGCGGGTGATGGCCTGACCGAGATGGCGAGGTGTGCGGCCTGCGCATGTGCAGCGCACACTCCTCGTCCCGCTGCTTGCCGATTCACGCAGAGCACAAGCCCATCGCCGATGTTGTACGGATCGAAGATGGGCGGTGGTGATGCATGGGCGTGCGGTCGACAGGAATGGGAGAGGGGTGGAGGCGTCTGTGGTCGCGCATGTGCCCAGGCGTCATTCAGCAGAGTAAACGAGCAAAGAACAGCTCCCGCACAAGCGCCAAAGCTTGTGCGGGCGCTGGGAGATTGTAACATGTAGTCCACGTGGTCGCCGGCGTCGGCGATGGCGGCGATGAGGACGGTGGGAGAGGCGTGCGGGGGAGGTGCAGGATGTGTCCAGGAAGACGCTGGGGGCGTCTTTGTCCGCGGGCGGCCTACAGATATCGGTATCGATGGTGGGAGCGAGCTTGAGCGGGCTCACCAGAGTGGAGGCGAGAGTGAGGATTGGCAGCAGTGACGGCTGCACGCAGGCGGCGATGCTGCGGGGGAGCTCCGGGGACAACGGCGGGTGTGCAGCGCGTCGATAACTGGCGCAGGTGGGTAGGTACGGGGACAGCCTGGTGCGTCTGTCTAAGTTCTTCGCGTTCGGCCGCGCATCGAGGCGTGCGTGGAGAAGACACAGCAGCGGCACGGGATGGGGGCGGCGAGCGAGTGAGTGAGAGCGACGACGGCCGGCTGCTCGTCTGGCCCCAAGCGTCGAGCAGACGGGGGAAGCAGAGCGGGCGCCGGTAAGGGACGGGGCCGGCAAGCGGGTGAGAGCTCTACACAGACGGAGGCGGCGATGAAGGTGGCAGCGGAGGCTGGTGCGTACAGAGGTAGCACGGTGCACAGCTTGCCTCGCCCGGTACGTGCACAGATTCTCTTCCTCGTCCGAGGATGGGATCGAGCTCCCCATCGACAGCCATATCGCGAGCACGCGCGGAGAATCGTCACGAGCGACAAATACGGCGGCGACTGAGATGGCCCCGGTGTCGGAGATGGCGGCGACCCGGATTGTCGACGAAGACGGCGAGGAGGGAGGTGGCTTCATTGTCTTCGAGCGGCGTGGGGACACCGGCATCGATGGCGTAGCCGGCCTCAAAACGGGTCGCCAGAGCGGCGAGCGCGAGCGTGGAATGGGGCGATGAATCCAGGCTGCCATGCTGACGGAGGCGGAAACGGAGGCGACGGCGTGGGCTGCATGTGCAGCACACCTGGTAAGCCATGTGTACATTCTCTTTGTCCGGGGCCTTGTCTAACCATGAGCAGTGAGCAGGGCGGTGAGCGAGTGGGCGAGGGCAGCGAGCAGGCGGCGAGGAGGATGGTGGGAGGGCGTAGCAGGGGTCTCCACGGGTCCGATTGTCCATGAGGAGACGTTGGTATCGACGGCGGGGGTGGGCTGGAACGGGGTCGCGAGGATGGAGGCAAAAGCGGGTGCGGAAGTGGGCGAGATGGTGAAGCAGGGCGGCGTCGTCGTCGCTCGCGAAGTCTGAGGGCATAGCGTGAGGCGGCGGCCAGCGGGGTGCAAGTGCGGAGCCAGGACGTGACACAGCAGCAGTGATGAATCTGCGAAATGTGTTTCGCAGATTCGTCACTGCTTGCTGAGCCGCGCCGCGTTGAGAGGACTTAAGATGTAATCAACAAACAACGAAAGGCGGAGACGCGTCGCGCGAGGATGGCACGTGATGTATTTCAGTCTCCGCTCGAAATATTTTTTCTGTCTCTAAGTCCACGCATGCTACTTAGATGCCAGCTCACCACTACCAACGCCTGCCCCACCCCTCCCTCGCCGACGCATACCGCTACGACGACGCCCTCCGCCACCACATCAATATCGCCCATCGCTCCTGTCGTTGCAGCCTCCCCCCGGCCACCGGCACGCGGACAAGCCCAACCGCATCGCACACACCGTCGCCATCGCAGAGGGCGCTGCCCCGCCCGCCGACGATGGCCTACCGCAGCCAGCACATAGCTCTTGCCTCGCCGCTGAATACTGCCCGCGTTTCGGCGCCCAGTGCATCCCCCCGCTCAACGACGACGCGGGAGGGAGTTGTCTTCGCCATCGCAAACGCCCACCGACGACCGGTTGATCCCCAGCAGCCAGTTCCACCCCGGAATGGCGCAAGCCCACGACGCTTGAGTTCGAGGACCGCATTGGCGCCACCGAGAGCAAGCACGACGCCACGATGCCCTGGAGCTGGCATCTCCTCGCCGCTCCTCTCCGTTGCAGCCTCGCTACTGAAAACGACGCTGCTGTCGAGTGCGATCATGACGGCGTGATGCTATCCGCCACATCGCCCCTGCCTTCTGCCTCATGGACACCGCCGATGGTGCTCCTGCGGCCAGCACCGGCGACGTGCGTGGGCAGCGAGGGTCGGCCCGTCGTCGAGTATGGACATTGTCTTTACCTTGGGCGAGGAGCTCTGGAACGGCGAGTGCCTGTGTGAGTGGGAGTGGTCGGCTCCGCCGCCGCGGCGATGTGCGCCCACGTCATTCCGGTTCGGTGAGCGTCTCGTTTTCCTCGGAGTTGAGCGCCCTGATCAGCTCGCACGTATAACGGCTGCGTATGAGGAGCGCTCCGCCCTCCGTCACCACCCTACCTGTCGCAGGGACAAGGCCAGTCGCATCGCTGTCCTCGCCTTCGCAATGCCGCCACTAATGCCCCCTCCACAGCCAATCCAGCTCCAGAGCAGCCAGTGCTCTTGGTGCTTGAGTACGCGGAGCGCGAGAGCGACGACAGGGCAACCCCCAACCCAGCCCACCCGCCGCCAATATCCATCACAAAGTCGCCCAGTCCGCCGGATCCCGGAAACCGCCGACGGCGTCTCCGCAGGCGGCATACTGTACCGTTACGACCTACTCTTCACGCTGTGTGACCTGTGACCTCATGAAGAGATTGGACAAGTCTTCATACCTGGTGAGGACGCGTGACAGATAGAAAATCTCTTCTTTTCATGGCTATGGCCCGAGGACCATTACCACTACCCCGAAGGATGGCTGACTTCTCCGTGATCGATTCACGTTGCCCGCGAGAAGCAAATATCGAGGAACTTGAAATATAGCCATATTTGCCATTCCCGCTGCGGCAGACTCTGTCAAGAGCAACTCCCGCTGGATTGACATTCAAACATGTCCCCGAATAATGTATCCTCACACTGTATCCATATCCTTAGTTGAAAATATTGAGATCCTCATTGAATTGATCCATTGCGCCGTGGTCAACGGGGGCCTTACAGTATTCTGGGCATTCGGGCAGCCATGCAATGCTGAGGCAGTTGTTTTCAGACTTCACCGTTTATTCTCTTGACGAATACCTGTCCTCCCGGCATCAGGCAGCATGCTAAACATACCTGATATTCCTATCTCTCTTTTTGAGCGCTTGTTTCCTCATCCAGATCTCTCAGTGTCTTCCTTTCTTGATTTTCCTTTGCCGATTCAACTGAGTGGCGAATTCGGTGTTTGCCATATCAATGTGAAGGAATTTTGGTCAGAAAATACACCGGACTCTCCAGACGAATCATATCTTCCCCTCATCACCAATTTACCGGTACCGTCCCAACAGACACTTGAATTATGCAGTAAAGAGATCGACTCGCCAATCCAGCAATCCGACATCAAGTCAATTGTCTACACCCATTTGCCTTCATCGCATCCAGACTCCAACCGACCGTTCCCTCTCTGGATATTCAAATATTGGCTGCAAATATCACAGCTTCGCCAGTTTGTCCGAGTACCCTGGAGGCAAGCTACGAACTGGACCGCACATCAAGACCTGTTATGTTCCACAGAACGTGCTCACCTTGCCAACCTCATCCATCTTGAATCTCTTCATCGACTCCCATGGACTGGACGAGTTCTCGGTTTCTCAGCTCCAGAGCCATTAACAAAGCTGGTTCATTATCTTTCAAACAGCTGGCTTGCAACGACACATATCGAGCAGCAAATAGACCTACTCAGACTTCGACTTCAGGATTCCAGCCCACGATATGAAATTGTCGACACTCAGCTCTTTCCTAAAATCATTGCACTTTTCCGGAACGGACGCAGCAGCTATGACCAAGAGAATTTTCCTGGTGGAGCTCGTCATGTTCACGCACTGGGGCAGAGACTTGCTGATTTCTCATCGAAGACAAAGGTGGTTTGCGGGGTCTTCAACATATCTGATTCGCACTGGGTTGCATTAGCAGTTGATGTTGAGCAACATATGATTTTCTATGGCGATTCGATGGAGCCAGTCAAGCGGGTCAAGCAGGAGGTGATGGAAGCAGTCGAGTGGTGGATAACACAGCATGTAATGGGCGACTTTGTGCATGTTGATTTACCAATCACACGCCAAACCGACTCATTCTCATGCGGTGTCTTAGCTGTTAACGCTGTTCAACACCTTGTCTTCCCCGAGATCACCCTTTTACGGCCTCAAGACTCCGTAACCGAGCGCTATAGATGGTTTATTGCAGTTGTAGACCGGCACAATGAAGTGGTATGTCCTCTATGTCTTATATCAGTCTCTGCGCAGTCTGACCTCAGGCTGGTTCATCTCAAAGTATTCACAGGTAGCCGCTCTAGACCGTGACCACATTGTTGCCTTCAAATCATTTTCGCAAGATGGGGGCATTTTCTTCGAAAGGGATCTGATCTGTAATCCTGTGCACATCCCTAATCCCTCACCACCAGCCTCTGTCGCCACCGCAACACCTCCAAACCGAGTCGAACCGGATACGCCATTGATACAACTTCCTGTACATCTGCCATCTCGAAAGCGTTCAGCAAGTAATTCGGTCCATGACAATACTGGACAGATCGCAGGGAAGAAACAGAAGACACTCGACACATGGTTTCAACCTGGAATGAGGGATAGCCTTCTTGCCTATCACCAACGAACAGACGATGAATGGGCAAGTAAACGGGAGCAAATCGAAAGAATCGAGAAGGAGGTGTCCGAAGCTGCAAAGAAACTGAAGACTTCACTTGCCATGGATCGTAAGCAGAAACAGCGCGCCAGACAAGTTGTCGAGGACATCAAATCAGGAAAACAGGATCAGGACGGAAATATCATTAAGTTGAAGGTCGCAAAGGTGCGTCTATTATCTGAACTCATAAGCTAGAGTACGCTCTGATCATTTCATAGCTTCTTCGCCTTGTCTCCGAACCCAGTTTATCTGATATTGGCTTGACAGCTGCCGTTGCTGAAGTATCACGACCACACCGTGCCTTTGGAGAGCAGAAACGGCAGGATCGTGGAAACTCTGGCCGGCCTCGAACAGTTCAGTACAAAGCAGCAGTTCTGACTAATTGGATGACTCCTTTACTATGGTCTATGATATCACGAGCAGCTATTGTTACCGGCCCAAAAATGTCGCCCACCGACATCGTCAGGGAACTGCGAAAAAAAGATGCTGTCCTTTTCGAAAAACTCGCTCCTCAAACGGTTGGTGGATGGATCGATAGGAGCGGCGAGAAACCAAAATGGTCTCAGCGTACATTGGAGCGTGTTGAGCAGGGTAATTGTCCGGTGATACGGCTGCAATCGGTCTATGCGTGTAAATCCGCTAGATTTTCGATTTTAGC
>KN817584.1:216609-227640 GCA_000827495.1 Hypholoma sublateritium FD-334 SS-4
GAAGGGCTTCGGCAGCCGAAAGCACTGATTTCGAACAAAATGGCCTGTTAATGATGGAACAATGTACAAAGCAAATTGCCCTAGTTACTGATGTGACATATGTTGAGTGCCATTAGCCACCAATGCCCCTGTTACTGATGTGACATTGTTGATTGCTGATGGATGGTTATATATAGTATTGGATTGCTATCCTATGTGGCACCTCCTCTTCAGAGCTAGTCATAATCCTTTCTTCGAGACCAGGAACACTTTTTAACAAAAGAAGGAATACTTTATGCTCTCAACGCTTACTGAAAAACTTTGTAAACTTGGAAATGTACAGAGTAGGCACCATGAAATACTAGGTGCTAGTAGAACTTGAAATTTTCTCACTGTGCAGTAAACGCCTCTTCTGGTTCCTCAGACCTCTCGCCCATTTGAATGATGCCGTTGTTAATCAGCACATGTATGTTGCAGAGGGCATGTATTGACCACCCAAAATGATGCCCGTGGTGAATGAGAGGGTCTGTTGTACGACTGGATAATGAAAAGTCAATACAATACCTAAGTAAACTGCTGATCACTCACGGCTTCTTTCGGGGCCCAAGTTGCAGGGCATCTGTCTGAATTTCTGCAGGACGAGCTGGAGGGTTATTCTCGTTGTTAGGCATGAAGACTCCCGGGTGTGCAGTGCTAATTGGCGATGGATTAAAAAAAGAACCACAACACTACCTGAAAAGATCACGACCCTTTATACAGTGCTCTCAATGCTGAGGGCTGCAGCAAAGCTTAGGACACTCATTTCAGATGTTCACTTTGGTGCTAGTAAGGCACCCGCACAAGGCGGTTGAGCTGCACTGGAGTTCAATGTTGGTGCTACTACACAATTGCAGCGTCTGAGTCCGATGTCATAGTCACAAGGGCCAGCACTGCAGTGGTCAGTATGCTAAGAGAGGGTACATGCCTCAAGTTTGCCACATCATCACTCCTCTTCCTCTTCCTCCTCCTAAATGTCAGTCTCCGCTCCCTTCTTCAGCTTGGTTGCCTGCCTTTGTTGCGCATGGATATTGGAACGTGTACTAGTAAGATTTGCCACAGCAACCGCCGCTGTCACATTCAATGTTGTGCTGATGCATTCACTTCAATATTGAACCCGGTGCCTATAGGATAATTCTGACATTGCTTCCTGCCCAAATTGCTAGCTTGGTGCTGAGACACCTCGAATCTTTAATGCACATCTAGATAGTCTGCGGCTGAGCTAAATTTTGGCATTTAAAATGCCCAGTGAAGCAAATGAATACACTTTGACACGAAATTAAAAAACCCGCCCCTTCAATGCCCTGCCAGCCCCGGATCGGCGCCCCATCCCATGTAGACACGCACCGGCCACTACGCAAACAAACATTGACACGACTACTGAATGGCTCAGGCGAGCAATATTAGTGGAGGGATGCGAGCTGTGGCGGATGGCGACAGGCGTACCTTCAATGACTAGGGGCTGTTGGGCTGCGGCATCATCTTAGAAATGGCCATTTCCCATGCCTTTTTGTCGACAATTGGGAGGCGCACTTCACGCAAAAATTCGGCTAGGAGCTTTTCCATTTCCCCCCGTGCATCCGCTGCAAGTGCTACCTTGGCGGATGCCAGCTTAGACTGCCTGGTAATGCCAGTGAACATAGTTCACGCATTAGTTGATGGGGATGCCTGGCTGTCATTCAGCCCCCCCTCCGGCGTCGCTATGCTGTCTTTGTGTGATGACCACAGGTCAATAGTTTCCATTGGTATCTTGGTTTCGTTGTCCTCGGCACCAAACACCTCATAGTTAGTGATTGGAAGATCCTTAAGGACCTTGAGGCGGGATTCCACCTGTAAAACATAGTAAGCCCATGATCACTAATGTGGCCCATATAGCCCACGGGCTTACCATGGCTGACCCGAAAGCAAATACTGCAAGTGGAATATGAGGTGGCTGGGGAGGCCTGGGCAGCTTTGGCAATTTGCTTGCTCTCTTGAGGCCATGAGCAAGGGGGTACTGCCCAAGTTCATTGAGCAGGGAGCGCGTTACTGACAATGAGCTGGCTGATTTGTGCAGGGGAATGCGGCATTGGTGAATAGACTGTTCACTTGATGACAGCTGCAGTGTATCCAGCACCGTTGCTGCAAATAGCGAGCTGCTGCCGGCCAGAGTGGTCAGGGGGTCGTCCATGTTCTGCGGCTGGTGGCCACACATCTCTAGGGTCGCGACACCCTTGATGGCAGTGATGTGAGCAACCCTGTAGACCCTCTCCTGTGCAAATTGCAGCTAATCAAAAGTTAGAAGTTGTGGCGCATTTGCGAGACAAGATATAAACTCACAAAGTGTGCGATCTGACGGGCGAAGTAGGAAGCCACTATGTGGTCCTTCACGCCATCCTTTGTGAAGTCCCATCGCTGCGCAGATCCCGGATGGACACTAACTGTTCCGGCCATGAATGCCATGAAGTCATTGGTGGAGTATTCGCCCCAAAAGCGGCAAAAAGGTGGGAATTTTGCCGTCTCCACTAATATACGGACAGCCTCCTTCTCTGTACTTCGCCAGAATTCTCCGGTGCTATAAGCAGCAGAGATGTGTTCTAGCCCGAAATCCAGGACCAGGGTCGATAGGTTCCAAAAACGGTCGACGCCGGGGGATGAGAGGGACTTTTTAAATTTCGGTCTATATACAGTGACGCGCTCGGTGCCAATCCACTTGTGTGTAATGTCTTGTTTATACCAACGGTCATGATGTATTTCAAACAAGTTACGGCCGCCCGCTGGCTGTGGGACTTGGTTAGTTCAAGGATATTCGCAACCTGATGAGCATAGAAAAACACGAACTTCATTAAAGATGGACTCCATATTTCGTGAGGTCGGCAATGCGGGATGCAGCAGAGGAAGCGCGACATCCTGTTGGGGGCCCGGGGTCAGTGCAACAACATTGTCAGCGCCATCCGACCCCCATCTAAAAAGCAAGGGAGCAAGGATGACGAGAATCAAGGCAAGTGAGACAGAGATAATAAATGACTGGCATCGGGACGTACTGGAGCCCTATGAGGTCCTGAGCAACCTGGCTGACCGGACCGGTCTGGGGGCTGGGGCCCCCCTCCGAAGACATATAGGGATGGAAAAGGTCGCTGGCATAAGCCATGATGGCTCTAGAGGATGGGGGCCAATATCCACGGAAAGCCGTCTATTATGTAGCCAGAAATTCCAGTACGAGGCATGACGGCAGGTAGACTAACAAATACAACGGCGACTCTCACAACATTAATACAACACCAATCCATCGTTTCAATTATTCCTAGTTGAATCCCATCTTCAGAAAAGACATTCCCTGCGGAAGACATTCGGGCTTCTTCGAGATAGCAAGGTCCATCCAACCGTTTCAAAGTGCATGATAGCAAAAAAATTCTTCAAACCAATCCTGAAAGACACGGGTAAGGTTGCAGCCCACAGCCTGATAAAAAAAATGCCAATGCTTATGATCAAGAAGGATTCCAATCCTCCATTTGGACAATCCCCAGTTGCACGCCGCAGCAGTTATTTGGTGATAAAACACACAACCGTGTCATTTCTTGAAAAGTGTCAGGCTCTATGCAAAGTTTTTGGGGCAACTTTGAGTGACACCACACAAGCATCTTGATTGTCCTGACAGGGATATGATTGCAGGAAACACAGCTGCAGCCCGGATCCCGAAACCAGCTCCCAGGAGATTCGAAACCCATGAGGAGAAATTCGTTGAACAGTTATTTCTCGAGAAGTAAATAAAGAATGGCATGCAAGGGGTACGATTGCAGATGCAATACATCCAGGTTTTGACAACAATAGACATGCTTTGAATGGCGCGTAGAATTTGGCAACACAATAATTCTTCTTGCAAGTCCCGCGGAAATGGAAGGCCGATCAACTAGATGATTCTAGACGTGGAATTTGACAGATGGAATAGGCAGGATAACCATCCAGTGAGTAAATGATGCCGATTACACTGATATAGTGATTTATGCTGCTCAAAAGCGCAGTGCTCTACTCAAAATTGGTAACTCCTACGTGATAGAACACCTGCAACGAAGGTGGAGGCAGGGGCATTGACGGGCGAAGAACCGGCCAGCAAACGGCACAGGAAAATGACAAGAACAGGGGGGAAGGCGACAGGCCAAAGCAAACTGTGATGTTACGGTACATTGCCAGGTCAAAATATTGATTAGATTTGGCATGAGAAACTGGGCAAAGTGACTCAAAGGATGGTATGAGTGCATGGGGCAATGGAACTAATACAATGGGACCAGCCATGTGTGCCACTGAATTTCAGCAATGTAACGGATAACCCAATACATGCGACCCTAGAAAACAAAGAATACAATCTGTTGACACAATATCTCATTAGTAAGAATGCTTGATGTTGTATGCTGAAAAACAAACTGGTTTGAGGCAGGATGCCACTTCCCACTATGACTGTTTGCTGCTAACAGCAGTGGAGGGAGGATATGACTTGGATATGGAGCCACGTGGTTGAGCACTGCCAGCACAACTGAGGATTCTGCCCATAGATTCCATATGAAGTCGCAATGGGCCGCCGCCGCTGTGGGGGGCATGGCCGAATTTCGATATCAGTATGGAGCGAATCAGGCCCCAGAGTCAGCTAAAAAAAGCACAATAGTCAAGCAGTAGGGAGTTTGAAAGTTGCCCAGATGAATTCAACTTGAGGCGGGTAGCAGACGGGTTTGGTCGCAGTGATCGTTATGGTCGACTGCGCATCAACCTGAAGCCACCAAATCATGATAAAGAAGTTTGCAACCAGCATATTTACACTCTGCATTAACTCCGCCCTAACGCGTGGGCCGTCGCCTCCGTGGCTACTCTGAGTCAACTTCAAGTTCAAGTTCTCACCAAATTCCAAGTCGATATTTTTTTCACGTTTGGGCCAAATAAATACAGATGAAGGTCTCTGTCACAGAATGGCTACATAGAATAATTACATGAATGTAAACAAACGACAATAAATAATGTAGGGCCAGCTACTCAGGCAAAAAAATGAGCCAAATGGTTTTCCCTCAACAACAAAGGGTCTTTGATAAAAGCGGACGCCACGGCCTGAAAAATCTCACCAATTGCCTCCATTAAAATATCCAATTTCATGAACAAAATTTGGTATCTCTGTGATAATGACAGCCTGTATGATGAAGATGTCAATCGATACTGGTCAAGACCAGCAAAGTTGATGCCAATTTCCCTCCCAAAATCTTCATTTTCGATAAAGCCAATGGCTTCATCTATTGAGGTTATGGCGGCCCTATCGTTATCGTAGCGAGTCAAAAAACYGGACAGCTGGCTGAGGCAGAATCCGATATCAGCCAGAATGATGGCCTGCCTTGCCTCAAGAGCATTTTTGGAGTCAATGAGGGCAATATATGATGCCTCTAATTCCTCCTGGGATTGATTGGGCCGCAGATTTTATTTAGCCAAGCCTTAACGTCAGAATGCTTCACAGCGTTGAATAACGAATGACCCCACCTTGGGCATGAGGGAACTTTGAGCGGTAAGGAAGCCCCTCATGGCCTCATCACCAATGGCTTGGACTTGGGATATGATATCGGCGGCGGCTCTTGTGGCGGCTGCAGAATCCCTTGTGGAGAGGCCTCGAGGCACCAAGTCGGGTGGCAAGGCTGCCCCTTTGAGGGCTCCGAGGAAGAGGCCTGCAGTGCCGCCCCCATGCTTGATGGTAGGATCCAGACAGAGCAGGGTAGAATCCGATTGGAACAGCAGCAGCGGCTCTGCAGGTGGCTGGGGAGATTGTGCCCGAGAGCATGGGCCTGAGTGGGTGGGACTGGTGAGGACGGGGTGCAACGGAATGCCCTCCAACACAGGTGTTAGAGAATCGGGGTGCTTGGAGAAGCTGATAAGTTTACCGGGGAAATTGAATGGGCTTGAGTGGGCACTTAAGGAGGTTGAGTCGGTGGATACCCTAGCACACAAGGTGGGCGAGGAGTTGGTGGGAGAAGCAGTGGCACTTCCCAGGCCGGTCGGCATAAAAAATAATAAGTGATTGACTGGGCTTAACGTTGACAATGTAGGACTTCCATCCCAGTGACCGCTTGATGTTCCAAGGGGCCTCATGGTCTCGAGGCCGAGGGGGGATGAACACTGAAAATGGGATGATGCAGTGTCTCCCACTGCTCGTACCAATGAACTCAGTAGATGGGGCTTGTCTTGAACATGGGCTGAGATCACATCGTCTGCTGATAGGTTGACGTCTGGGCCAACACATTCAGCGTCATGATTGTTGGTGGTCAGAAACAAACCTGAGGATGGAATGCGCATTGTCTGGTGCTGAAGGATGGTACCCGGGGTGTAGTGGTCAAGGAGTGGGGATAGGTAGCTCCCCAAGCTGAATGAAGCTGATAGATTCGTGAATGATGATCTATGATGTGCCACACTCGCTGACAGTGTGGTCCGAGAATCCAGATCCGTGCAACTTGATCACTGCGTTGAACTTGATCACTGTGCAACCGGAATAATTCTGACATGGTAAGTCCACTTACCCATCACTTACTGGGCTTTTGTTTCTACTTTCTATTTCCGAATTCATATCTCATGTCTGTGATAGCAGGCTTCAAGTTTACAGGGCCACAACTACTGATTTCGGATATCCTACCACAATGGACTCAACTTCATCAATCCCTAGTACTAGTAGTAGGAGACAACTACGAGTGTGATGATCCAAAAACATGGGAGAGCTAATGAAACCATGCGCCAACCATCTACGGGCTGCCGTCTTGTTATCATGTCGCCTCACTGATTATTCCTAGATATGTAATCGAATTGCAACTGCGCTGGGCAGGGGATTACAAAGTCCCTTGACCATCGTCTTCTGCCCGTCGTCGATTTTGAGGAACTTTAGTCCATCGTCCCCCTGACATCTGTAATGCCGACGTTTATTGCCGGAAAACTGCCGCACTTGTGTTTTTAGCTGCTTGTCGCTGAATGCAGTTGCTTGCCCAGCACTTGTTGAAAGGTGGATCACAGGGCCTCCCGGACGCGACTGCATACACACGGCCGTCGGGCCCCACAAATGGGCTACAGGCACTGCGTGGGCTGTTGATGAGCATATGGGGCAAACCGTTATGGACCTACAATCCATTCATTGGAGATGTGGTCATATTCATCTTCTATGAGCGGGCATATTTCCACTGGCAGGCCGTCCTTCATTTACTCGCGATTCAGCCTTGCATAGCTGCAGGAGGTTGAAGGAAGGCGCGCAATCCAGGCATTTATCAATGGGCGCTGCAGGGTGAACGTGGCGCTTGGGGGACTGAAGAAGCCCGGGGGTCGCAAAGGCATCGATTTGTGTTCCCAGAGGAGGGGTCATGGCGTCAGCACAGCACGGTCATGCAGAGGTGAGGCACTGCTCCCCCAGTACGCGTCCGGGGTGCGCTTCTTCATTCAAAGCCCCAGACTGATTTCGCATAACGAAGCGCTTCGCGGAGCGTCTGGGATGGCAGCGAGGCATTTGAGGCGGGGGCGAGCCTACCATTGGCTTGGAATTAGGCCCCTGAGCCATGCAAGGCTCCATGCATGGACTGATGGGCGGAGATGTGTAGCTTGGGCGGGGTGCAGCCACAGTGTGGGCATGGTGGGGATAGAAAGGGTTCGCTTTTGTTACAATTGTTACAATTTTAAATCTAGCTATGTCAATTACAACTGCCCGCCTTCTATCTACTGTATGCAATATCAAAAAATATGTACAAGCCTCACGCATGTCATTTTTTTTCATCTTTTGTTGGCTCCCTTTTTCTCGAAACCTACCCTGTTGTCGATGACAATACCCATGGCAAAATAGAAGAAATGCTCCTAACTTAGCGGACAGGTTCATCTGCTAGAAAAGAGCTCTTTGACATTCCGCAACAGATAGCCGTAGAGAGAGGAGTATGGGGTGCAGGTGCTACGAGTGCAGCGAGTATCTCAATTCTGATTCATGTTCAATGCCTCATGATATCCACAGGCCAGTAATAGTTTCTACTCTGGCACCAGCATGATCAGGAAATCTCAGGTTCTGAGTGAATTGCAACTCACTCTCGGTCAAAAAGAGCGCCCCCTACAGGCCAACCCATACGACATGGTATTGCAAACTCATATATTCCCGAATAACTGCATCACTGGAGTCCGACGATTTTGGAATGTCTACACTCATCGCCGCCTCCTTAGATATGGCACCTGCACCTGTGGGAGTTGCAGTCACTGAAACAACACCTGCTTTGAAGAGGGTCGAAAGGAGATTGGCAAAATGATCAGCTTGCAGCTTGACTTGCGGCTTGACCGGTTCTATTATGGGAGGTTTGACGTCAAGAGAATGAATGGCAGTCTCCTCAACTTTGACTGGGGGTGAAGGTCAAGCAACATATTGAATTTGAGGAGGGAACGGTGGCTGAGGGTGGGGTTGAGGATGCCAATTCGAGGTAGGCACAGGTGCTGGAGACTGAGGCGCAAGTTGAGGTACAGGCTGATGGGTGGTACTTTTGATCATGTTCCGCAGTTGAGTGGGAATCTGCTATTGAGATACTCCTGCTTCGACATGTAATCGTAACTGTTGGGGATGGTGAGTTGCATATTATAGAACACTTGAAACGATGACTTGCCTGGTGCAGAATGGTTATAGAAATATTATCTCATCGGAAACGATCAATCTAAATTATCTTGATTCTGTCAGGTATGTGATAGGTTTGAAGTGAACGCATGAATGAGAAACTCAAGTTTGTAACAGATCATCCCATATTGTAGAACTTCTATATGATCATCAGGGCTTGCAATGCAGACAGTGTGGCCTTTGTTTTACTGATACTCAACTTGGAAAGAAAAATCAAGACAGCCATCTCGACATGCACTTCAGACAAAACCGAAAAGTGAGTGAAAACCTCAGCAGAGGCCACAGCTGCAGTTGGTTTGTTGGATTAGATGTGCACACAAATCTTCTCATCGCTGTGCACCAGAAATCTGGCCTTCCTCTGCAGGACTGGATACAGGACGTTTCCGATGATGCAAAAGGCAAGGGACTCGCCGATCCTTCTGGTACTAGGCATCCAAAGTTTGCTGCTGCTGCTGAGAGTGCTAAGCATGATGCCGATCTGCGAGCGCAATATGTCATTGTTCCACAAGGTGATGAGGCTCAGACAGTATCATGTCCAATTTGTAAGGAATCGCTCAAGTCTGAATTCTTGGAAGACGATGAAGATTGGGTATGGAAAAATGCAACGAAGAAAGATGACAAGGTACTGTATTCTTGAGTCTTATTGTAAATGATCTTTATCTGAACACTTTGACAGATTTACCATGCAACATGTTATGCGGAGGTGGTCACTTCTACGAGCGCCCTTGAAGCGAGGCTGCACAGTGAAAAGTCAAATGGGAGTCGCTCTGCAACTCCTGATGTCCTGCCATCGAATACTCTTTTAGCACTACAAACGACAACGCCACCGCCACTTGCAAGAGTATCAAAATCTCCATCACACGGCGAATTACAGGATGATTGGCGGGTTTGAACAGCTTCTGTAAACCTATTCCCAGGCCTGAAGGATGTAGGACAATTGGAAGACCCTGCCAGTGGAACCTGATGCTTTCAAGTCATAGAGAAGCCGAGGCAATGCCGACGGTAATGGATTCAGAACAAAGACTTGACCGACCAGAAAATAGCGAGGCGGAACAACATGCCTGAGTCTGTTGAATGACTGGCATGACTAGGACTGTACACCGGTGCACCCGATGCAGGCCCAAGTCAGCATTGAATGTGGCATCATGTTGACGCCAGTGCGTTGAAGATCAATTGGAACACCATTAGATTGGTATTTGAGCTCCGACGATTTCGCGCACAAGCACAGCCAAATACAAGCATGCAAAACGCGCATCATCTAAGATCTTTACAGACATCGTGCTGCCCGCTGAAACTGGACAATCCATGGTCATCTGCGCAGACCAACACTGCCGTCGCCACAGGGAGAGCACTGAGATTCTTGGCCTTGGTCTGTGACGCCCTGGCTCGACATTTCACCCAAACTTGGTGTACCATGGCTACAAGTCTGAAATCCCAACTTTTTCGCCATGCCGATTAACACTGCTGTTCATGATCTTAGTTGTTGGCTGCCTCGTTGATCTTCAAAAACGAAAGGCCAACCACATTGACGATGAGACGCACTATCAGCTGGCCCGGGCGAGTCTGTGCAAAATACCTGTCATGGAAGAGACGAGCATAGAGACAACTACCAGACTATTTCACAAGTTCTCGTCCCTCCTCACTTTCTCCGACAAGAAGAGAGCCGCGGGTACGCATGGAGCCTGATGGGACTGATGGCAAAACTCGCACAAAGTGTGAGTTTCTTTCCTGAAGCAGTTGACTTCTTCATCTTCACACCTGTTTCTATCTTCAGGTTGGTCTCGGTATGTACCCCCTCCCGCTGATACGGCTGCAATCGGTCTATGCGTGTAAATCCRCTAGATTTTCGATTTTAGCCGTACTCCACTATTTAGACAAGGGGAGCTAGGAGGTACCCRACCTAGCTAGCTCCAGTGAAATAACAGAGACATAAGCACCTACTCAGAGACTGTGACAGACAGCAATTGACTCGTGCAGATATGTACGCAGTTAATAAACTCAGAGACAGTAAAACTSAGAACGGGTATTGGTGGTCGAGACTACCCAAATGGAGTCCTGCTAGCTCACACAAATATATCAAAGGGGCTGTATTGAAATCTCTACCCTAGCTAGCTCGATAATACAGGGGCTAGCTAGCTTCGATAGGCTGTACAAACATGTACGAAGGCCTATGCAACGAAGGCATGTGACATGCATCATGCACGATCAATATACACGACGTGTTTGATGCCGCTTCTAGAAATGCACCAGCTAGCTCGGTAATGACGCGCGCACAGGCAGCTAGCTCGCGGAATAAAGGTCCGAATAGTAGACCAGAGTAAAACCCAAAGACCTAGGGCATAGGGGAACGAAGCTAGCATGCGGTCCCCGGTCAGAAGGTCTACACGGACCGT
>KN817585.1:0-219258 GCA_000827495.1 Hypholoma sublateritium FD-334 SS-4
CTCCGCAGAATCTGGGAGCTCTGAGGTTTCCAGCCGCTGCTGCAGCCGCACGTGAGGAGTCCATGCCCGTTCCATGGGCGGCGCCGTAGGCTGGACAGCCAGTACTGTCATATTTAAACATCAGAGAATGGTTACTAGCTTTTAAAGGTCATGCATCCACGTCGTTAGTGCACATTCACCCCAAAGAAGGAAATGCTGGTCACAGCCTGTAACACTGCTGTGCATGGCCTCTGGCAATGCTGTGCTTGTTTGTTTGGCTTCTGATGGAATCAAAATACAATGTGTGACCTACCTCATGCCTCAAACAACATTCCCACACTTCACTCATGTCATTTTATGGCCTCAAATGCAAACAAATATAAATAACAAGTCTTAGTCCAGGCCTAGGCATGGTAAACACACCCAATCCCAAAAAGGCAATGCAGCAGAGGCCAATCCAAATTTGGCCAAGTCCCTTTGCCTGTGCAAAATGCAAAGTTAATAACTTTAATTAATTAATAGCTAGTGTTTCTGCATTATTAGCATTGTTTATGCACAAATACTATATGTTTGTGCTATATTTAGGTAGCTGGGAATTGGTTCTATTTATTGGTAATTTTTTCGGCATTTTTAGAGTGACTAAATTTAGCAAAAGCACCTGGATTTTTCAGTATTTTGCATTTTTCTCAATAAGGAAGGACCCTAGAGGTATATTTTTGGTACAGGCATGTTCAGAAAAGATGGGCCGACAGCTTCCTTTTTGGGAAATATTTTCCCACGCTACATATGTGGAAACATATTCCCAGCCTGCAGGCTCTGGCACAGCTTGTCACACCTGTTACACCAAAATAGGCAATGCTAATTGACGGTGTGGATGCATGAACCTTTAATGCTAATAACCATTGCCTGATGCATAATTCTGACAGTAATAGGTGGGCTGGAGAGGCGCCCGCGGCGCGCGATGCCCGGTCCGTTGCTGCCGCCGTCAATTATCAAGGCTCTCACTCGCGTCTCTCTCTCTTTTCTTTACGCGTTCAAGCTTCACGCGTAAAGTTAAGTTCTTACTTTATTTCTGTGCAAGGTAGCTAACTAAGTTTTATTCCAGATGTCGATTTCCGTCCTCCGATCCTACCTCTCCAGCATCTCGATGCCACTCGAAGACCTCAAGCTGCTTATCGCAAACGGCGCGGCGCAGGAGGCGGGGCGAATTGGCGTCGAGAAGTACCATTGCGTTCTTGCGTGCGTTTTCCTTCTATTTTTCTTCACTTCCTTTTCATTTTTGGCTAGTCATCCTTCTCTCCCAACGCACCCCAACTGGACCGTGCGCGTCTTCGACGCGCGCGGCAAAGGCTTATACCTCGGTGGCCTGCACATCAACGAGCATGGTGTTGGGGACTTCATGTCCGTCGACGAGGAGCTTGACTCCAAGCACAAGAACAAGACTTTGAACCGCGCTTTCCATCGCAGGAGGCGTCTTATTTTGTGAGTGCTTCTTACATATGCATTTCCTGTYGCTTATCCCCTATGCAGGTAGTTTGTATATAGTTGTACCATCGGCTACGCCGATATTCGCAATTCCAACCTGAAGCAACTCATTTTTTTGGTGATTCTGCCCAAGTGTGAGTAAACAGGAAAACGGGSGGAGAGAAAAATAATTAAATCAAAATCTTCTACATATATAGGGCTGCGCACGAGTGCGCACGTACCGTTGACCCCAACGAAGCCACCTCGGCATCCCGCGCGCGCCCCACGGCRTCCCGCCAGACTTCTTCCCACTCATACAACTCCTCGCGCCGCAGCAGCAGCTATCTGCGTTCGTACGGCGCGAACTTCAAACCGGCGGGACGAAATCTGCGCTGGTAAGCTTCGTCGAACTATCATTTTATCTCTGACTGTTCAAGTAGGTCTGCATAATATCCCAATAGACGTATATACCTTGGATGTTTTCCATACTTAGTACAATATGAATGAATATGCCTTTGCCGAATTTATTCAAGGCCCAAATCTGCGCGCATATCGGGCTCGACAACGTTAAGGGAATATTGCTGGATATAATCCGATATAATGATGATATCAATTGTGTATCTAAATTACACAGTATGTAGCGATCCGTTGTACGTATATCACCTTGTATAATCATGAATCTCTCTATCGAAACTTGAATAGCCGAGTACGCCGGATACGATTTGACATAATCATGATATCAAATTTATRTCTACATTATACAGTGTGTAGCGATCCGTTGTACATATCTCATCTTGTATAATTGTAGATTGATCTGTCGAAACTTCAATAACCGAGTAGTCAGTATATAACTCGACATAATTCATTGTGTTAGATTATACCTGGGATATATGGTACACAGCAGCCCGTTAGACGCATATCATCTACTGTAAGTCATGCACCATCTTGAAAAAGATTGGAGTATTCTGATATTCGATATATATCCGAACATGATTTATTATATCGTATTCTACCTAGGATATATGGTACACAGCAGCCCGTCGTATATATGTCATCTATTGTAATTGGGTTCCCTTTGCTGAAGCTGGAAATATTTTAATCCTTACCATATAATGCCCCATAAGCCCATATATACAAGTCTCACACCGCCACCTAGGTGTCGGAGTTGAAACGTGAAAACATTTTTTCCACCTTTTACTGATGCACTGCTTCTATCCCGAATCCGCTGCCATTGAGGTCAATCTCCATTATTTTGCTCTCAGACCTAGGCTTGGATGTTCAAGGACGAAGTGGCATTCAATACGGAATCCTCGGCCATCTTTTGGAGGTATTCATCCATTCATGCGACAGATACATTACAGCCATTATTCAACATGCGGTGCCAGCAGACAGATGTGTGAAACAGAAGCAGGCCAACCCACGAGTGGGTAATCTCTTCGTCCCCGATACTCGCATATATCACACGCAGTGAACAAACTATGTAGCGTATATGCGCGCTGAGACAGTTCCGTTTTTTCTCCGCGTCTGCATCACTGGGCTTCTTGGCGCGAAAATGAGATAACTTTCTTCATTAAAGTTATCCACAGCTGCCACATTTATCATATTCGACTTCTTTCTCGGCTCTCCCGATGCTGGCGGCTGTGCTTGTGCTTCGGAAATGCGCCCGGATCTCTGGTGTTTACCCACAGGAAACCCCGCACCATGACAGACCTGTCGATAACCGGAAAACTCTACCGTTCGAGCCCGAAAAACCTCGAGTCTCTATGCACAGGATGGACGCGTAACCACGTTTCTCTACGGGCATATCACTACCACTGTCACGGAGGAGGCAGTGACGGACGTTCAACCCAGACTCACACGAACTCGAAGATTATGAGTAAAGGAATGTCCTTGAAAACTTCAGCGAACTAGCGCGTTTCTTGTGAGAAAAAAACTGTTGCTCGCTTGCACGTGTATATTTTCTGAGGTTCCTAAAGCCACTCTTTTTTCGAGGTATGCGTCTTGCTGCGCGCCTTTCCAGCAGCAAAGACTAACCATAAGTAGGTGATGTCATTAATTTTCGTGCTTAAGGCCGCCTTTTTACAATGTCATACTTCCTGTCCGGGCTGAGAAAATATAGTCACTGTTCCTGCGCTGTCCGGTCCCCTTTCCCTTTCCTAGGATGAAATACCTCAGAACATTGGAGAAGATCAAGAACCGTGAGTTTTGTTCAAAATCCATGCTATGTTCTTGCAGCAGATTAAATGATGAAGAAAATAACGTTATAGTGACGGCCTTGATCGCCGAATGTTCCGCGATTGAAACCACAGACTAGATGTTATAAGTATCATAATTCTGGAGATTCTAACTCAGTGTGATCCCCCCACCTTGCTCACCTTAGCCCAACCGCAAGCTGCCATCTAAATAGGCACCTATCATGGACAGCTTACCATTACCTATAGTAATTTCAGGTGTTAATGTGGCGACCGTTGTGCACGCCGCGTACGTTGTATTCCAATCACCCTCGTAGCTGTTCTAATCGTTGCGTGACTTTAGGCTGGCTGCATTCGTACGTGAATTCATTCATCTTCTACTGGTCTCTCGTCGTTCTCTTTCTCACAGCCACCTCAGCAATTAGGGTCCCTATTTACTTGGGGCTTACATGGTGTCTTGACCGTTCAAGTTTGTGAGTCCGTGAATCTGTCTTCATGTATATCTCTAACAGCTATGCTCCATCCTAGACAACTACTACTTGAGCTTCCCAAAAGACCCAATCACTAGAAAGGTGACCGTATATTCGGTCTGGATATTGGAAGCCCTACAGCTTGCGCTAGTAACTCGAGACACATACGAATTGTTTATAAACGGGTTCGGAGACATGCTGGGTATCAACAATTTACGACTTCTCCCTCTTTCAGTGCCGATTCTCGGCGGAACGAGTGAGTGCCCGCTGCTTGTTGTTGCCAGTGTCACATTCTAATGAAACGCGCTTAGTTGGGCTAATATGCCACCTGATGTTTGCGTACCGTATAATGCTGATATCGCAGTCCAAACTGATCGGAGCCTTGATTACTGTTGTGAGTTTTCTGTATTTGCAGTACTCTTAACCTAGCAATCCTCGAGCTGACGTGCGCTGCTTGTTATAAAGCTTGCTCTGACCAGCGCTATTTCTGGCTTTGTCTTTGGCGGGTCGCTATTTGGGGCCAAGACCCTTTTGGCTGCAATATCCCATCATTCAAGGATATACCTCACTTGTGGCGTAAGTAGCGTACCTGGATGCATTCAATGAGACTGGTTTTGACCCGCTATTTGTAGCTATGGAACGGATTCGGGGCCGGATGCGACATTGTGATAGCGGTGTGCATGTCCTATTATGTGAGGCACATTCATTCGCGACAATATCATTCGCCTCTGATGCATAGCCCCGCACGCCTAGCTATCTCGTACGCCCACTGGATTCCGGAAGACAGATCTCCTCATAACTCGCATCATCCGCCTGACAATTGAGACGGGTCTCCTCACAGGTGTGCACAGCGCGCGTACGGTATTGAACCACACCATTGATCCGCGATTGCTTTTCAGCCACAGCATCTATAACGAGCGCGGTGCTATTTGTGGGGTACCGGGACAAGCCCGGCGTCAGCGTATTCTTCATCCTCCCCTCAGTCGCGCTCGCGAAGCTATACTCCATCACAATCCTCGCGACGTTCAACAACAGGCCGCACGCCGTTGGCGGCCCGCCGACGATCCCGGACACGGAGAACAACTATGACACGATCGGGCGCCCCGGTCCCGGGGCGAACAAAGTACAACTCGAACCCATTCAAGAAATCCGCATCGGACGAACGGTCCAGGTCTGGACAGATAGCATACCCATGTCCGACGTTGAGGTGCGCGACGTTGGCTGCTGGTCCTTCTGAAGCTTATGTGAATATCTGATCGTTAGATGTACAAGGTGGATCCCGAGCGCCTGACTCCCGACAGTGACAGCACGAGGGAATCAGAGGACCCTCCAGAGCGAGACTTGTCGGACAGGGTCCGGGTCGGAACTCCCGTACCGTTTTAGACATGTTAAGCCAACACGAGAACTCATCGTGGCCCAGTGAATTCAATCCGGGGGCGAGGTTGTAATGTTTAAAATAACCCCGTATCATAAAAAAATATACCAACATCCTTTCTATGTGTAAATGATGGCAGTTCAGTGCGAATTTCGAGGACTACGAGTGCTAATGGATTGTCGAGAAATTAAGCTACGTTCCGCAAATAATATATAAATAGGTAGCGGCTGGGATTTTTGCGCCGCGTAGTCTAACCTTTGTGCAAAACTTCGGAAGACATGTCAAAGGAAAGGGGATCCGTTGAAATCAAGTGCCACCGACTACAACGCGCCGGAGAAATACAGACCGAAGACTAGAAGAATAAATATTCGGGGACAATAGAAGTGCGCATGTGGTGTGGTTGAGCGCATCTCACCTCGTCGCAGTGACTCAGAGCACTAACACTGGCAACTAGAAGGGGCTCACTGTGATGCAGAATGCTTCGGAGGGTCCCGGATGTAGCATAAATTAAACACTCGAACACGAGAAAAACACACTAAGTACAGCAGGGAGCAACAATAGCTATTGCTTCTAGTGGATTTATAAAAAAGATTGTAGGCGCCTCTACGCGCGAGCGACAACAAGGGGGAGTTGAGGAGCCTTTGCGTCGCTACCAACCACTTTGGGGACCACTATTCCGGTCGTTTGCCATGCTATTTCTGCCTTAGAAGGAGAAAAGCGGAATGATTGAACCAAGAGCGACAATATCACCTCTGGAAAGAGTAACATAGAGTCAGATTTCAGTGCAGTAAGCACGCAATAGATCCAGAAAAGCAAGATATACGCACTCATTTCCAACTGGGAAAATTTGAACCCACTAGTAAATCGCAGTCAGAGATGTGCTACAATTGGCAATTTGAAAGAACTCACATGCAAGCCCTACTTCCCCCAATGAAGGTCATACTAAATTGGAGTAGTATATCAATGATTGTCTACTAGATGTGCATGTCCGTGGGTGCTCACAGGTTGGAATAAACACCGGGAAGGTGTGCCGCGATCACTTCCTCAGGAAGTGAGGAAAGCCATCTTTCCGGTTTCCATTCGTTAGCGTCGGGACCCCATAATTTGGGGTTGATATTAGACGCCATGATCCCGATAATCACTTTCGTCCCCTTGTGTACAGCGACTTCGCGGATTTCTTTTCCATCTCGCCCTTTGATGGGAGTGGTGAGTGGTAGAATTGTGTCTTGACGGGCGCTTAAATAAGCAATATCAGCCAAGGCGAGCGAAACGCGCAATGCTCTAGAGAAAGGACTCACACTCTCCTTGCAAGAGGTAATGGGGGATATCTGCACGAGAATATTTAAGACTACTTGGCAATAATATTTCGATAAGCTTACAAGCCCCACTCACAATCTCAGGGTTTCTCGGCAAATTGCATCGAGATAGGGTAAGTGAGCAATTATGTCGTACGGTAAATCACCACCTTCGGCCTCTCTTGCTTCGTTGATTTCTTGTCTCAATTTATCCTGGACATCTTGGTTCAGAGAAAGAAGATGGAGTAGACGCGCTAGAGCAGACGATGTGGTGTCCATCGCTGCAAACATCAGCGACCTAGATGAATTGAGCATTGGCTTCTTATTACGACATGGAATACTTACGACATTTGCCCAATTAGTTCATCCCGGGACAAGCTTTCCTCTGTCGATGCAGACATATTTGCTCTCACTGCACATATTGTTAGTTCTGGACGCGGCTCGAAAGTGAAGGCGTACTCAAAATACTCATGATGTCCTTCCCTTGACCAATCTGGTCAGCAAGCGCCTTGTCGCCCTGCGCTAGTGCCGCCATCTTCGATTCAAAGATCTCAACGGATGTATTGTGAAGTACATCTATGATGTCTCGGACGTCGTGCGCAGTTTTCCAGGGGAAAATGTTGACCACCCAGCGCCTGAACGATGCTGGCCCAATTTGGGATACTCGGGGCAATAGGAAGGCCGTTACATATCTCATCGCGGGACCAGACAATGTGGGGCTATCGAAATTCGCGTGAGATGGGCAGTAAAAAAAGGCGAATAGATTTCGAGGAGATGCGACATACATGAGAGTTTTCGCCGATGTGGCATACGGGTGCGGCGGGGTGTCATCGACCAATGTATCGAAGGAGGTGCCAAGACCGCTTTGGCATATCAACTCCAATGCGGTACGCGTCATCCAACTTACTACTTCAATCTGAAATAGAATTGAGCTGGCTAAACAGCGTATACACAGTCACACACCTCTTGAGGTCCATTCTGTATTTTGTTCAGGAAAGCGTTCCTGAGCTGTGCCCCAAATGATTAAGACGCGGGAGTTTATTGTGCATGCGGATACTGCACCGACCTTATATCCAATGCTGTAGAAAATAGGAACTGAGTTTTGCGTATCGGTCAGGTTTGAGTGGCACATCGAGTAAAAATAACAACACGCACCCATTTCGCGCATGTGAGCGATCGAGAATACAGGGTTTAACATTTTTCTCTGCTTGCGGTGTTGCTCCCCTATGGATAGATACCATATAAATGAAAAATTTACGCGACAGTCGTGTACAATGGTATTTACCGAGCGTCCCCAAAAGCCCGGGACCGAATAGTAGGGTGTTCACACTGAGCAAGCGATCAACTCAAAAAGGTATTTTTCGCTGTAGCGGGTTGGGTCTTACTGGATAAACTGGTCGCTTTCTTCGAATACGTTCTGATCCTGTGCACCACAAGCCGCCGCGACCATTTAACGGTTGTTTACGAAACAAACTAGACATACCGACCTTCACAAATATGTGATGCAGTGCCTTTGGATCGTATGTGAACAGCTCCTTTTCCTGTGAGAATGTATCTGATTAGCATATGAGAATGACAGCGAGACGAATAGCACGGTACACCAAGAATACCCTCGATTAGAAGGGTGTTGTCGACTGGCGGTCAAAAACTGTTAGTCACTCGGAGAAACATACGTAGTTCGGGAGGCTTACAGGTTTGATAAAGGTACTTGTGGAATTCCCATGCGTCATTATTGAACAGCTTTGAATACACACCACCCAAAAACGATACCGACGCGGGCCCCGGAATGTTATTAAGAGGGGACGGAAGCAACCGATGGCGAAGTAGTTTCCAGGCGATCCAGGAGACTGCGAATAGCCCAAGTGCTGCAAAGAGGCCCATGGCTCAGAACGCGCTCAGTGAACGCGGGGAAGGGTCGGCTGGTTCCCAGGATAATGGAAACGGTGGGGTTATAAGTGCGCTGCGCAGTGCGGGCTGCTGCTGGGCAAATTGCATACTCACGCACCGCCGGGATGATCCTTATCTCGGCAGAAGCTGAGAAGCACTGGGCAAAGGTTAACTGTTGATAATAGAATATTGAACAGAAATATCTACTGCACATACCTCGACAAACGGAGCACTGAAGCAAAGTGTAGGCTGTAGCAGGCCGCCATAGCGGCGCAATATCGGCGTCATAAATATTCAATTGGTTCGTCCCAGCTGTTCCGCTTAGCTCCACTGTTTTTTTCTGTTTTACACGTACCATACAAAGCGGTAGGCGTTCTCGAAAATCGACCATGTGCGCTCATGTGCGCCATCGTTTTATAAATACCTATATTTGGGCAGATGTGAGCTTCACAACGTACAGCTACGGTGACCACGAGATCATTCGCGAGGGCAACTATGAATCATAGTGGTATGAACACATCTCGACAGGTGTCCCGTTGTCGATTGTAGACAGGGGTGCGCATGGTCAAGTCCTGAAAGCTTCAACCATTTTACAGACTGAGCTCACTCAAGGAAACTTCGACGCGCAGCGCGCCATCATAGTCATCGGCGCCCATTGTGTCCGCGACACCCGAGAGAGTGTTGCAACGCCGGCGGCACCGGCCAGCAAGTAGGAGTGCGAGCAGCGCGCGAAAATGCAGCGCCTGCGGGGAGTAACAATTATTTTGCTTCCGCCGTGGGGCGCGTCCCCGTCTGTCAGCACGCTGACGGCGGAAGCGCAGCCCACGGCCCCCGCCCCGCGCTTGTGCTGTGCAAAGTTCAACACATTCATCGGCTAAAAGTGCGCGCACCCCAGCGCAGGCGGGCGTCGCCCAGAACGGCGACTACGGTCCCAGTCAGCTTATAGTGCGCGAGAACGTCGCGCCTGCCGTAGGCTGATAAGGCCGTTGCTGTGCCGCTGGCCGGCGCCGTGGGGCGCTGGTTTGCAGTTCGTGCACCTGGGAAGGGCACTTGCGGTTTGGGGGAGAAAGGGGGGGTGGTGCGGGCTGCACGGCAGTGCGAATCTCGAAGCGCGGGGACCTACCCGATAAATTACACGACAGCGATAAGCAGAAAGGAATCCCACTGCTGTCGCGCCCAACCTGATAATTGATAGATGGTCGCTCTGCAGACACCAGTCATCAAGGTTTCGTGTACACGTCAATCGGCCTGCTGAACCCTGTAAATTAATGGGCGTGAGCACAGGCAAGACAAAAATAAGAGCTGCGTACCTCCCTCGCCGACGAACCCGAAGTGGCGCGCGGGGCGAAAGCCGATGTCGGTGAGCAGCGCCTCGAAGTCGGCAGGGCGGATGGTCAGGCTTTTGGCGTTGTTTTTGAGTTTCTGGGGGAGGTATGGGGTGAGCGTGGATATAGGGCAGGGACGGGGATGCGCACCTCGTCCATCCGGCGGGCCTTCGCATATGATTCCCAAGGCTGTGGCTCGAGCACGAACGCGCCGCCCGCGCGCAGCACGGCGAATACGCGCGCGAAGAAGCGGCGCAGGCCCGCGTCGCCGTCGTTGAGGTGGATCCATTTAGATATCGAGAGCCTGCCAGATATAACCGTGAGCCAGCCACACCGCCGCAGGTAAAGAGACACGCACCCAACGACCACGTCGTACCCAGCAGCGTCCTCCGGAATCGAGGTGGCAGGCCAGTCGGCCGCGCGGAAGGCGACGTTGTGCGGGAATGTAGTCTTACCGCGGTGAGCGGCAGGTGGGATTGGGAGTGGCCCAAGCTCGTGCTCGCACGACGCGGGGAAGTATGACGCGCGGGGTGCAACAGAAACATCAAGCTCGCGTCTGCGCTTCTTCGCCGGAGGTGAGCTGCCTGGCTCTTCGCCGCCCTCGTCCCCGCCTTCGGACTTTCCTGTTGGCGCCTGCGTCGACCACACCGAGATGCGCCGCCGCCACGCGGCCTGGACAAGTGCCGCATCGATGTCAACGCCGACCACAAAGTTCGCGCCGTGCGACTGCGCTGTAGACCGTGGTCGCATCGAGCAGTCAGTCTAGACCCCTTCCTTGTTAAAGGGGCTTACCGATCTCGCAGGTCACCCAGCCCTCGTTGCACCCGACGTCGAGAACGCGCGCACCGGCGAAGAGGTCGTCCGGGAGGGCAGCGAGGCGGGCATCCGAGGAAAACGGGCGCTTCGTGTAGTATCCGTGATAGTTCCCGTGTATCGGTGCGCATGATGGTGGCATTATTATTACAAGTTGCAGTTGAGCTTGAGTCTTCAGGCCCAGGGTTGAACGTTGAACGTTGAAACATGACGAAGGAAGTGGAATGGCCGGCGACGGTCACGACCGGCGGCGATTCCCGACGATGGGCACCGCTATATATCCCTACTATCATCTGTTATAAGGGTGTGAAGGAGCCTAATACATTCCCCAAAAAGCATCGACGGACTTGTTATGATTTTGCTTTTGGTAAAGCAGGAAAGTGCAGAAACAGACACGTTTACCACCGGCCCGGGTCAGGCCGCCTCCCAGACAGTTGCAAATTAACTCTGTCAAAGAGCAATTTTTTAACACTTTAGGTGCTCGAATTTCGACTCGCACTCGAAAGGTGTCGTTCGCGTTCCTAAATTACTGGACTAAACGACGACGAATTGGTGCTTCAATTAATTTTGATCTTCCCTAGTAATAAAACAGTATACTATCCGATGATGTCCTAGCGAGTCAGATACAATTTTAACGAGTGAGCGCAAGACTCAAATATATTATCTAGGAAGTACACCCCTCATTGTACCCTGTGATAAATTACCATGGAAAAACAGACACCAATCGGAGCTGCTTTCTGCTGTACAGTTCTTCATGACGCCACGGACCTCTCGACCTGCGAGGTGCTGTCATTATCCCCGTCGGTCTCGCTTCTCTTCCAGGCAAGACCCTCAGAAGCTGGCTTGAAAACCTTGCAAAAATTGGATTCAAGGGGAACAAAAAATTAGAGAAGCGCGTACCTCCGAAGCCCGACTCATTGGCATGGTGTCCGACGGCCACACCTGCCGCACCACCGTCTGCGCGATAAGAATTTGGCGAATTGGCACCCGACCGCCTTTGCCGGCCCCGTCGAATGTGTATTCTGAGGTGGTAAAACCTGAGAGTTCGCTGAGCGGGTCTGGGCGATTGTTGAAGGTCGCCATAATGCTGATTGCGTACAGCTTCGCCATCGTCACAGTAGGGATGATGAAGTAGATGGCGACGGTCCCTGCTTGCTTGCGAAATCCCACGTACAGGACGATACTCACGATGGAGGCGGTCGCTGTGGTGTAGAATTAAATTCATCAGTAATTCGTGGGCCGCGATAACCTCGACGTATGTACAATGCACATACGGCACGCATGCATACCTGTAATGGTACCCGTTTCTATTGTCAGGCGAATAATGCGAGTGATGATTTTGTCTGTTGATCGCTGGCCTTTCTGTAGCGTCTTCGCCAACTATAGTAGTTTAGTGAAGCCTCAATCAGATAGCACAGTACTGAATGTAATATCACGCACATAATACGTTGTGGTTGCAGCAATAATAGCGTCGCATCCCGCCCCGAATCCGTTCCACAGCTATTATGGATGATAATGCAAATATTAGCTTTGGGGTAACCGCGAACTGGATTTTCGTTATTGCTTACGCCACAGACAATGAACAATGCGGATATAGATGACGTGGTAATACGCTCTGCACCTTGGAGAGTCTTGGCCTTAAATAATATAGAGCCAAACGCAATTGCGGAGGCGCTACTACCCAGAGCCAGCTGTGACAGCAAATTTGTCAAATAGCCCCAATGACGCCGCCTGAGCATGCCGGCAGAAAAGCATCACACGTACCGCTGCAACTATTCCAGCAATTGTCCATGATTGCGATATCCGCAGAACGCGGTATGCGAGTATCAGGTGGCACAAGAGCCCAACTAGAATCCAACCGAAAAATAAGAATATATATCAACAGGCAACAGTGCACGGATGCCCTTACTGAGTCCACCCAGGATTCCGACGGTGAAGGGAAGTAGATGCAGATCATTCAAGACGATGAAGTTCCCGAACCCAGCTATGAACAGGGCAAATATGTCGCGCGTTACGAGGACGACGTGAAGAGCCTCGATAAGCCAGATTGAATAGACGAGTGCCTTTAGGAACACAGGGTCGCGTGGAAAGCCCTTGTAGTAGTTGTCTGAGCGGGTCCGAGTCCCAGTCACAATATTGTCAATAAATTGTCAATGGTGGCCAGCCAGAAGGAGATTATTGAATATCTCACAAACTTGTACGGACAGGACGCCATGCAGACCCCATGTGAACAGGGCGGCTAGTTGCTGTGGGTTAAAGGGTGTGAGGATACTGACGGGCTATCTTTCGTCTGAGAAACGAGCGGCTTACAATAGCAGCTAGACTGTGACAGTACCTCGATTATTCATAGAAGACAGGGAGAAGTTAGTCCAAACATACGCGCCGTGCAATTGTGCATCCTCCTCAGCTAGTGTAGGGCTGCCGTCCATGCTGGGATGATAACCCACTATTGCCCGACAGGTCTTGGATTATAAGTCCTTATATTACTGCGCGATCATGATGCCCTGGCAGCTGGAAGATGGAATCGTATCTCTGGGCCGCTGAAGATGCTTCATCAAAGAAGTTGTGGCTGTTGTACTATTTTGGGCATATCTATTTCTGCATACAGTAATTGATCCAACCCCGAAAGGATAGGAGAGCATTTTGCTGTTACTTCTCAGTGGTAGATAGACAAATTCTGGAAGATCATGAGCAGGCACATATCGACGCTCGAGCTCATCTATAATTTATGGCCTTTCATTGCTAACTTCTCGAGGCGGCCATGCCATTACCCGGGGTAAGTATGAACTGTGAGAGTGGCGTGCCGTCAGGCTGATGATGTACACACGCTACGCTTATGTACAACAGATGCGCTCATAGGCTCTCGAATGAAGTAAAAAAGAGTCTTTGAATAAAGAGAATAAAGAGAGGATGTTGCTCAAATTATAGACCGGTCAAGTATGTACCCTGGCCCCTTGGCATGTTCATGGCCCCAGTTCCGAGTCGTCGACGCTGCACGTCATCGATTCATCGTAGAATTGCGGTTCAGGTTGAGCCTGCCTATAGCAGCGGTCGCGATTTAGAGCAAATTGGGTTTCAATATTCAAAGCTCGTAGAATTTACATCAGTAGTCATCGGCGACTACCGTAATTCGTGCCCGTGCGCCTTACAGGAAGAAGATGGCGTGGTCGTCATTTCATTCACATTATGATCCTCGGATGTAAGTAAAGCTACATATAATAAACTTACACTTTGAAATATGTGTGTTATGTGTGCCATGTGTGTGTGCATCATCGGTTCAGACCATCGCAGACTAGACCGGTAACGTTCCCTCTAAGAATTCTCCGGCTGGTCACCAGTCTAATTGCAGACTCGGAAGTTCATAGTGGACGGTGCGATAAGATAAAAATACAAGCATGCTTTATTGTTTTTCGAAATGACAGTAAGAAGCCGCATTGACTTGCTTTCTTGTGATCCTTTTTTTGGATCTGGTGTACCGAGGAACTGCATTCGCAGTACAACATGATGCTGATGAAACAGACCCTCAGTTTCAGAGATCGAGCGAAGATAAAATGAAGTGATGTCTAGGTCTACTTGGCTGGCCAGAGATAAAAATAAGCGCCCATCCCGTCAGGACGAATGGCCTGTGTGACCGATGGCAAAATTTGCACGCTTCGAGTTCCCTGCGCTTACTAGATCTTCAAGTGTAGATTTCGGCCCATAATTGTACTTTAATGCCTACAGATAGTTGTGTGGATCATAGCCTGTTTACTGTACTGCTGTGGATGGGACTTAACCTTGAAGAATGATGACAGTTTATTTATGTTGAGACTCGGAACGTTCTCAACCGCATCCCCTACATCCTCGGCATCACTGACTGTGACATTCTTTTGATCCAGAAGCTCTTAGCTCAAGCTGAATGGAGATTCTATCTTGGATAATATAGGAGAAACACTGATATGTGGGCGAGAGTCTGCCAGAGTATCATGGTGTGCAACGTTCATTCGTGTTTCCACGCGCGGCATTGAAAGGAAATAGAAGTGCAGATAAGTAAATCTCTATGCTAGTAGCAGCGTGTGACTGCAAGTGAGTACAGCTTGTGGAGCTATGATGTGTACCGGGCAGTGGGGGAGAGAACACCTATATTAAGGATATGAAGATGAACAAGGGTCTACAAGGGTATGAGCGTCATAACCAATGTGTATAGTTAGGGCACGCGCAGACCCAGATCCGACACGGTGGACGGTGGACGGGTTTGCAAGGAGGATGATGTCAAGGTACATGGAGCGATGGCTAGGCGCGAGGATGAAGACAAAGTGCAAGGATGGGGACGAGGCGCGTGAGCGACGAGGGACTGTGAATGAGGGCACGCGTAGATCTTGATCCAGCAAGGCGATGAGCGAGGACGAGGTGCGAGGGGAATGGGTTGACGTGATCCAGTTCCAGAATGTAAAATAGCCTATGGAGACTGTCGATGCGTTTGAGCCACGGGTGGATGGAGATCCAGAGACGCAGGCCGACACGCTGAGTGTCGACGCGGTGGGAGGTTGTGGCATATGCGCGCGCGGCGTAGTGGTACCCGCCGATGTGGCTGCTGCCCAAGCAGTCATGAATGCCGCCAACGACCCTGGTGGCGCAACGATACCCACCATAACCCACTGATATTTTGCTACCAATTCAGTACTTACATTGCAAGTACATATTCTGGCGTCACACGGGAGCCGGCCCCCAGGCGCCCGGCCCGTCCTCACTGCTGCCTGTACACTAATTATAAGTACTAGACTAAGTTACTTTTATTTGCATACTTAAGTTTAGTAAAAACGAGTCGAGCGGCCGCTACAAAGTTCGCTAAGCCAAGTTCCCACTTCCAGCATTCGGTTGTGCGCACAGATGTTCATGAATATCTCCTCAAAGAGGTCAAGCGCTCAGCGCGTCAACCTCTCCGATGTCCCGGGCCCTTTCAGGGGGTAAATATTTCTCCATTCATCCTGCCCTCAAATTCGAGCTGTCGTCACGGTTCCGCCCTCGATGCGCGGCATCATCTATCATCCCTTGCGCACGGAATATACCCTAAACGCCCAGCCAAATTCCGGCGAGCTTGCTATCGATATTGATTGATAAGATACGATCAATGAAGTTGAAGGGGGTCATGATGAACAGCCCCGTGCCAATGCCACAACCTGTGCTTGTGAATTGCAGTTAGGCTTGAACCAAAAATTAAATCTGCATTCTCTGGCCCGCACTGAGCCACAAAAAAAATATGTCTGCCCTGATTCTCTTTTTCTTGTTATTTCTGCTTCTTTTGCATGTTCCTTGTCATTCTACCTGTGAATTGGGCATGGTTCTCCTTCCACTGGCACATTCCAACGCGTTCCTAGACGTCCCTTTCAACAAACATATCATCAATATCAAAAGCCTTGATATTTGAGCAATCGAGATCTGTCTTGAACGACTTAGAAGTAGGAAGTAATACCTGTATCGGCATAGTGAACAAGAAACATTTGATGCAGTGCTCACCTCGATATGGGTCATTGCAACGCTATCCTCGGGCCAAACCTGCTGCACTACCGTCTTACCGATGAGAATATCATGAATGGGCGGCCGATGATTTTTTCCGTGAGAGGCGTCAAATGTATTCTGCGTGTCTGGGATGGCCGGGGGGCCTCCGACTGCGTTGGGCCGGTTGTTGAACGTTGCCATGATGGTAATCGAATACAACTTCGCAAGCGAGATTGCAGGAAGGACGAAGAAGATACCAACGTCTGCCACGCGGTCGCGGAACCCAACGTACAATACGACACTGGCGGTAGAGGCGGTCGCTGTATTAAAACGTCGATTAGTAGTGGCCTATCGGGGTGATCGTACATACCCGTAATAAGACCTGTCTCTATTGTCATGCGTATGATGCGTGTGATAAGCATGTCTGTTTTTCGGAAGCCTGACGGCAACTTCGACAGCTATTTAGTACGATTAATTAGTTGCAGTTTCCCACTACAATATTGAAAGAATAAGAAAAATTCTACTGACAAAGAATATCGTGGTTGCTGCGATGAGAACATCACATGCCGCTCCAAATCCATTCCAAAGCTAATGTGAATGTGTTAGTTCCTTTGACTCTAACAGTGACAGTATTGCTTACACCGCAAGCGAGGTACAATGACGACGTTTGAGGTTGTCCCACTGCATTGATAAGTGTCTTGGCTTGGAACATCTTGGATCCGAAAACAATTGCAAAAGTGCTGCTACTCATAGACAGCTATGAGCACATTTTATTACAGAGAAATCTGTTAGATAACTGCAATGATGATGGCGGCAGAGGGCGCACTAATGCAATTAACCCCGCAATGGCTCGCGACTGTGATATCTGGAGCACACGATATGCCAACGTAACATGACATATAAACCCAACTAGATGCATATGGTCGGTAAGTACATAGATTCAACAGTGTATACGGGATACATACTGAGTCCTCCCATGATGCCTATTGTCAGCGGGAGAAGGTGTAGATCGTTGGCGACTGCGTAGATCCCAAATCCCTCTATAAATATCCTGTATAAATCTTGCGTTACTAGGACAAGGTGTAGTGTCTCGAGAGCCCAAAGAGAATAAACCAGCGCTTTTCTGGACATTGGGTCTCTGGGGAAGCTTAGGTAGTAATTATCTGTGAAAACCCCAGCATATAGAGATCAGTGGCAGTCAGGACTAAACGGTCATGATAAGTATTTTCACTCACAAACCTGGACGCATAATATGCCATGCAGGCCCCATGTAAAAAGAGCGGCCAATTGCTACAGACTTCATATAAGAATGTAATGAACTACTTCTACATGCAAGCAGAGAAGGCTACGCACAAAAGCAGCCAACCTAAAGTAATACTAAGTTGAACGAAATACACGGACCTCTAATAGTCTAGGCTTACGAGGCATGAAATTTGGCGGGGAGATCCTCTTGAGTCCCGGACGTGTCCATGCTGAGAGGTACTGGTGGGCGTCGGACGCTACGGTCCAACTGACAGACATTGGGGCCTTATATGAAATGCACGTAGCTAAGATCAGAAGATCATGTTTGATTGAAGTGTCGATGCATACATCTAAGAAATAGATTTGGGACGACATATTCATTGGCTGTAAAGCAAAGGTACAATCATTCTAGCGGGAAAATTCGAAGCCAAATTCGATCATATTATCTATTTTAGGCATTTCTGTTCCCCCATATAGCGCGAACATGGCAATTGCATATAAGAGGCAAAAAATTGCTGGTATTAGAAAATTGTTAGAAAGCCAGTTACACACAGATTCAGTTCGTCTCGAGGTGCTTGCAGAGTCCACATGTCGATCAACATCACAAGATTCACAACTGGTGTGGGTGCTGAACTGCAAGTTCGTGTTTCATAGCCGTTTCCCCGAGTTGTCCGTGTGATCATGATATCAATGAGTTGATGACTATGATATACAACATGTGATTCGAAACCTGTGCAGGTGTGAAGCTGAGCCTGCAATGGGATACCTCAGCCTCCAGAGCCTGATTCAGATGAACAGTTTTCATTGGTAAGGATTAATGATGATCAATGACCACCGAGAATCAGTCTAGCGCCGAAAATGTACGCTGTCCTTGAGATGTCCCCAACTTAGGGATGGTAAAAGCTTCCCAGACGAAATTCTTGACAGATTATGGTTAAGCGCTAAGCTTTGAACAAATAATGTCTCAGGCTGTCTGTTAAATGCAAGAGCTAGTGAAGACTGGTGTTTAGAGACAACTTGTCAATTGGACCAGGAGATTCGAGGCAGCTCTCTGCTTGATGGAGTGACTGAGGATTTACATAGCGCTCAGCGCTGACAAAGTCACTGTGGCAATTTGGAAGCGAGACGAGATGGAACAGTAGCGATATGAGATTACGAACGACAAGATAAGATCGATTGCCCTGCCGTAGTAACCCGACTTGAAATTACTCTAAAAATATGTAACAAAAATCACACGAAATATATTGGGAGTGCGTTTTTCTTTTCTTTTTGAATCCATTTATACTCTATTGTGCCATGATTGTGGCGTACCATATATAAGAGTTATACATGAGTTCTATTTTCTATGCGTCCGTGTCAATCCTAAACCCTAACCCAGATAGTACCATTGGACGGACCACGTTTCGTACTCTGTACGAGCATTGGCGCTACTGGCTGTCGTTGGCCGTTATGTGTTACGATGCCGGGCGCTTATTAGCATCCCCATGTAGATCGCCGTGCGAAGATTACGCCAGGGCAATATTGTGATTGGTTCGCAATTTCTGATACCGCACAGCACCGCACAACCGCCACATCTCATTCTTCGTCTCACTCCACAGCCGGCCGACCTAGTGGTCCTAATCAGCGCTATATCTATTCTCAGTGATACCATCATGAGAAGAGCCGCCTCACTCAGCTACTACTATCACGCGCAACGGAATGCAAAAGTGATCTAGTAATGCAAAACGCGCTCTACAGAGCGCAATTCTGCGTCGTTTTGCGAGATTATTTCAGATTCCGGTGCGCCTAGACGTGGCGCATGATGCCTCCAAATTTCATCAGCCCAGTTTCCCTAGTCGTTCTACAACTGCTTCGTCTATCCCTAAAAATACACTTTTATATTAACATTCCTTACTGTTTTGTTATTTCTGCCTCTTGCCACCCACAGAAATTTTTGAAAAAATTCAAGCATGTATAAATACTGCACATTTGCTTGTACCTTGACTTATAGACTCCCAGCTGTACGAATGCAAGTGGAAAACGGTTGCGKGACATAGATTGTGACGCTAGTCTCGCTGCCTGGGGTGTGACAGATCCGTGACAACATGCATATCTTCATCTTATCTACCTTCCTGTTTATCAATCACACATGTAAGAGGGGTTAAAAATTCATGGGTCAATAGATACTATGTAGTTAAGGGTCTGGTAAAAATCTCAGAGCAATTGCATGCTTTTACATGGTGGAAACACCAAAGCAGCAAGAATATTGATCTGAAAAGTGTATTTTTAGGAATAGACGAAGCAGTTGTAGAGCGACCAGTGCAATTGGGCTGATGAAATTTGGAGGGATTATGCGCCACGTCTAGGCGCACCGGAATCTAAAATAATCTTGCAAAACGGCCCAGAATTGCGCTCTGTAGAGCGCGTTTTGCATTACTGGATCACTTTTGCATTCCGTTGCGCGTGATAGTACTCAACGATGTTTTTTGGAAGAAATGGCGTCTAATATGATATTTGCCGTCGTGGAGCCTCGGCTTTTGGCGATTTCAGTGCGCCTCTCGCGCCAATAAGACGAGGGATGAATTTTAATTTTTCTGATTTTTGACAGTGCGGCATACGATACTTGGCTACCTCTTTATCGATATCTTTTAATAAGTATCATGCCATGCCTCCTGCTTTCTAAAACAGGGAAAATAATGCGGATTTCATCGATTTCATCAACATTCGAATCAAGCCAGTGAGTCCCATAGAATTTTTATTTTCTGGTCCCGCGCCAGCCGCGGGAACGCCTTCCGCACCGCACCGTCCCACCGTGCCTTCGCCCCCGCCAGGCGTATACGCAGTAGTTTGAGCGCCGCAAACTGGGGCGCGTCAAGCTCCGTGGATACTGACGCCCACGGCATCAGCAGTACATCCTGCGGTGCGTTCACAAACGCGAGCTCGATGCGCACGACGTGCGGCGATACGACGCTGCGTAGGAGCCGCACCAATGCTCCCGCGGGGTCAATGCTCCCCCGCGCGCCCGTTCCGCCGATGACATAGTGACTGATTCTCAGGCTTTGAAGGCACGAGTTATATGCAAGGTCGACTGTGAGGCGTTAGCTAGGGGTGTGCTGTTGGAAATAACGTCGAGTACTCACTGTCGTGGGCCGCGCGCCCGAGGCTTAGCGTGAGGTGCTCGAGGCTCGGCCCGAGCGCACGGAGGAACGCACTCGTCGTCCGCTGGTCATCCTCGTCCCGAGCGCCGCCGAGAGATACCGTGCGCAGCGGCGGAATCCTATCGCGCGACGCAATCCATCTGAGGAGAAGCGTCTGACCGGGCGTGCTGAGATCGAGCATGCGCAAACCGCGTGGGAGGCATAGATTGTGTGGTGGCAGCCGCGCTGGTGGCCACTGCAGCACTGTGATGTCCGCGAGGGTAAGTTCTTGCAGGCTGCGGCGAGCGCAGACAGAAAAGAGGAGCTCTTCAAACGTGCTGAACGCACATCGCGTCAGCTCAAGACGCGTAATGTGCCCTAGCGCCTTGATCTGCGCTGGAATAGCGCTGGTGTTCGCCGGCGCACGGGGAGGAATTGTTATGCCTTGGAATATCAGGGTCCGCAGTGCGCGGCAATTCCCGATAAATGGGAGGAGGTAGTGGTTGAATGAAATTGACTGGCGCGCGGCAGCGTCGCGATCATCCGCGCTGAACGCGAATGGCTGCGGCCGCAGCGTGAATGTTGCGCTGCTTTGCACGGAAAGCGTATGAACAAAGTCTGCAAGTTGTGACCCCGGCGCGGTGAGGATGCTGAAGATCTCACTCCCGGTCTGACTCTGCACCGCAACTGTGAATTTCTTCGGTAAGAGGAGCGGCCGTGCTCGCGCGAGCCACAGTTTGCACACCAACGCGCAGCGCCGCAGCGTCTCTTTGTCGCGTCGGAGGGTATCGATGATTTTGTACACCAACTCAAGTGGGACCCTGTCCGACAGATGCTTGGGGAGTGATATCGTATTATCTGCATGGGCGGCCTGCGATTGGATAAGAAACTGGAAATGGAACGTCGGGGGCTTGAGGATAGAGCGTCGGACGGGATTTGCAGCCTGCGGCGAGCGCTCTTCGCGGATGATCGTGGTCGCCGAGCGCGATGGGATTGGACCGGGTGACGCTGGCTCTGGGGGCCCAGGTGATAAGGTAACAAGCTCCAACGCTGCCTCTGATCGGTACGGTCCATCGGGTGGCGGCATGAAATCTGTCGATGCTAATTTGAGTACGCCTTATGCGCGATGAGCAGCTGTGACTGCGCGCAGCGGGCCCGGATGCCGCGTCAAGTCTCAGTATCGCCTAGTTGTCGTAGCTGGGACGAGGCTAGTTACCCACTCTATGTGCCATTATGACAGGGTGCGGCTTCGCAAAGATAGATTGCTATACCTTTCGCGGAAAGCCGTCTGAGGCGGCAGCGCTATTTAGGTGGACGTCAGTCTAGGTAGATAAGTACCACACGGATGGCGAATGGACTCGCCTAGAGTCTGAGATACTGGTTCTGTGGTTACTGCACCCGAAGGGAACAACGGCACCTTGCAATGGACAGATAGACTCAAAGATAGTTGGTGCAGCCAATCACTGTTGAGGTTTGGCCAAACTGGCTTAGGCTTAATGGCGAGAGGTCAGAACTTGTTGATGCAGGTAAAAGAGTAACGCAGCAAAGCAGGTAGGTATACGCCGTCGAGGCGGTGTGTGTTACAAATGCGCAGTTGCCACTGTCATCAGATAGATGTTACAGTCGAACAACATCGAACAGCCCATCGACAAGGCATCGCTTCTGACCTAGCACGTATTAGGCAACTTTCGTAGGTCTTGAAGACGTGAGGTAAGCTTCCGAAGTAATCGAGAATACACATCTAATCTTATCATAGGATCCGATACTTCAGCGTGGTTCTTGCAGATCGACGGGTACCTGTTGATCCGGCGGACAAAAAGGTTGCATCAAGTATGGTCGACTATTCGAAGGTTTCTTGGGTCTCTCGGGTAGCGACTTCGGCTGACTCGCCCCGGCGAGATTAGATAGACTCCAATCGTGTTGCATGACCTAACGACTAGATAAAAGCTGGACTCAGCGCACCACTCAAATATTACCACACCGTGTAGAACTAACCTACATTCTCGGTATATCCTGTGCGGCATCCAATGATCGAAGCAGGCGTCCATACGGACGTGAGTCAAACTTGGCGTATTCTAACGCCACTCAATCGTCTTCCAATCGTCTTCAGATAGCGCAGCCCATTGCGTCATGCTCACAACTTGTACAATTAATTGTCATCTAAAACAGATTTGGGGGAGTTGATCAATAAATCAATAAACTAGCACGCGAACGCGGCGTGCAAAAGGCGACCATCCAACCCAAAGAGAGCGACCACTGCGCCCCAGCCCAGACGCAGGTACAGCGGCGCCTTGTTAGTACGAGCGCCCGAAGAGGGTCCACTGCTTCGCGTCCTTGCCGCACGCCGTGCATTTGGTCTTGCCCGGCTCGATGGGGGCCCACCGTGCCTGGTCGAACGGAATGCAAAGCGACTTCGCTCCTGCCGACGGGGCGCGCTCGTCCTGGGGCTCAGATCTGCACACAAAGATGTTAACACGAACTCTTTTCAAACAGAGCAAGAAACTTACGCTCGCCCGCTGCGCTCCTTGATATCATCCTCACACGCCTCCTCCTCGCACCAAGGGATGACCACAATGTTCTTACTGTCGAGTGCAGGGACGAAGTGCTTCCAGTCGGTGACCGCGACGATGCGCGAGTCATATGTCGCCTTAGCGCGAGCGTACATGTCACTCTGGATTGTCTCGAGCAGCGCCGGGACGTCCGTCTCAAGGCTGGCGAGAGCGATGGGAGCCTTCGCGCCATTGTCGCGGCGCACGGCCAGGGTCGATTGCTTCTTGAGGTCGATGGGCCCGATCTCAAGACGTAGGGGGACACCCTGCGTGAACCGTCAGCACACCGCAAAAGACTAATTTTAACCGAACAACCTTCTGTTCCCAATCGTTGAACTTGTACCCCGGGGTATATCCTTCACGGAGATCGGCACGCGCGCGAACGCCAACCTTCTTGAGTCGCTTCGCCAGATCTTCGCACGTATCGCTGATCGCTGCACGTTGCTCGTCCGTCAGCTTCGAGGTGACACCGCACGGGACGACGACGACCTGCACGGTTGCGACGCGCGGTGGGAGCACAAGTCCCTGGTTGTCGCCGTGCACCATGACCATGACACCGATCGCACGCGTCGATAGACCCCATGAGTTTTGCCACACATAGCTCTTTGAGTGGTCGTTGGGATCCTCGACGAAGATGTTGAACATCTCCGGACGCGAGAAATTTTGCCCGAGACAATGCGAAGTCGCCGCCTGGATGCCGCGCCCTGATGTCGGAATGAAGCCCTCGATTGTCGTTGTGTACAACCCGCCCGCGAATTTCTCCTTCTCGCTCTTGACACCGGGTATAACTGGTACCGCGAGGAGGTCCTCATACACCCGGCGGTAGAGCTCCAGAATTTGTCGTACCTCGACGTCTGCCTCATTTTTTGTCAAATGTGCGGTGTGACCTTCTTGCCACAGGAACTCGCGCGTGCGCAGGAACGGTTGCGGGTTCTTGAACTCCCACCGCACGACACTGTTCCACTGGTTGAGCTTCAGCGGAAGGTCACGATGGCTGCGGATCCACTTTGCATAGTAAGGGTACATGACAGTTTCGGACGTCGGGCGGATAGCGATGGCCTCCTCGAGATCCGTCGTGCCGGCCCTGGTGACCCATGCGACTTCGGGGGAGAATCCTTCGATGTGGTCCTTCTCGCGCTCGAGGACGGAGGCAGATACGAACATGGGGAAGTATGAGTTCTGTACACCAAGCTCCTTGATCTCGCTATTGAACCACGACTGGATCTCCTCCCAGATGCCGTACGACCATGGCTTGAGGATGTAGCATCCACTGACAGTGTAGTAGTCAATCATTTCTGCCTTCAATAACACCTGTAAAACGTGTCAGACTAGTCTGCAGAAATGAGAAAGGATGCGCACATTGGTGTACCAGGTTGGGAAGTCGACCTCTTTCTTGACACCAATGGCAATCTGTACCGCGCCTTCGATCTTTGCATCCTCCTTGGGAGCTGCCGCCGGAGCCGCCGCCGGAGCTGCCGTTGCAGTGACAGCAGTACCAAGCTCTTGCAATTTGGTCTCAGGGGTCTCGAGTTTTTTGAGATATGACTCGATGTCCTTTCCGGACAGGAAGATTGTTTCACTCGACGAGTTCGCGTGGATGGCGAACACAGCGGACGACGACGCGATCGATGGATCAACCACGGTGACCACCTTCGAGAACGTCGATTCTGTGAGGGAAAGCGGGGACACTACCTCCAAAACAAGACCAGATGAGCTGGAGCCTTATAAGATAGTGGCACACGCACATGAGTTTTTGTCGAGCGCGAAAAATTCTTTGAGCAGATCATCCGACGCCAGCCGCAGCTCCTTCAGGTTCAACGCTTTTCCAATGGCACCAGAGTTGGTCTCGGTCTCTTCGCGCGCGATCACAACGACAGGGATGGTGGTGGCGGTTTTGGCGGTCTTTGGCTTGTAGATGAGCGTCTTGATCAGCTCGAACGACGCGGGGGCCGATCCAGAGGCGATTAAAGTGTCTTTCCATGTCGCTGGGGACGTCGTCTCCGCGTGGGTAAGGGTGGCGGTGGGGGCGATCGCGAGCGCCGCGAGCTTATGCGCGATTTCGGCAGCCATGGTGGTGGTAGAGAATGAACGTGCAAAATTGTTATTTTGTTGTGTCAAGTGTGACTTGAATCCTGACTCGGCTTTTGGTCTTCTGACTCTTATCGATAGTATCAGATTGCGCCCTAACACGACTCGAGGAAGTCGCGTCAAGAGCATAATACGATGTTCGCTGGCGAGTAGTGATGGTTTTGTGGGCCAACCCATAGCGCCGCTTAGGTAAAAATTAGCTGCCCCATGTATCAACGTTCATCACCTCAACTTCTGCATCTTGGAACGACTCGGACCGGTGTGTTTATAACATTCATTTTTATTGTGTATCATGACGGTAGTAGAGGTGGTAGTACAGATACAGATATTTACGTATAAAAATTGCAGCAAGATGAGAAAGGATAGTGGATACAAGGTTTATGCGCGCTGCAGAGAAACCTAGAGTTTGACACGAATTAATACATTGAGAGAAAAAATGAGGGTGGTCAGTATTAACATAGGCAAATACTTAGCAAGAAAAAAAGGAAGATCTATAATAAAGATAGAAATTAGGATGGGTAAGATGGGAAAGGGAAATAATCCGGGCGAATCTCTATCGTCGCCGCATCAACTGGACGAGGAGTACTGTACAGTGCTCTGCCATTTGAGCAACGACGTCTTTCTGCGTGGGATGTAGCTTGCGCGTAACGCGGGTGTCGAACCGGTCCGAATGGTAGCGTGCGATGACCTTCTTCTGAACGAGGGCGCGGGGGCAATCAGGATGGTTCAAGAAATCCAGCAAACGATCGGTGGTAATGTCGTTGATACCGGTGACGTGGCATAGTACGGGCCAGGGAAGTTGGCTGAAGTGCAGGCTCGACAGGTCAGTCTCAGATTGCATACATTTCCATTTGGCTTCCCAATTAGCGAAAAAATCGGAACCCGTTAGTGGGACTGAAGACGGGGGGGAATAGGAAGGAGCAGGAGTTTCTTGGTATTCGGTGCGGGGTACTTCTTCGTGAACAGAGTGCTTAGAGGCAGTCATAAAGGAGGAGTCGCGCATGGGAACGTCTCTGGTTTCGGTGTAGTGTGCGTCGGGGGCATGGTTCTCAGGCTCTTGTTGTTTATGATGCTGCTGTTGATAGTGTTGGTATTCCTGCTCCTGTTCTTGTTGGCGATGCTGCTGTTGGCGATGCTGCTGTTGGCTCTGGCGTTGAAACTCCTCTTCTGCTGCCCGTTGTGCGGCCTGCTGACGATAGTGTTCTGCGAGGGGATTGCGTGGGTGGTTGGCAAAGTACTGCATTTCTTCCATTCGAGCGCGAAAGTTTGCCTCGAGTACCGCCTCTGCGCGTTCTATTTCAGCTAGGCGCGCCATGCGTTCAATATAGGTTGTCTCCGCTAGGTTGAAAATTTGCTCTATTTCAGCCTTCTGCCTGAAGAAATCGTCGCGTTCTGCCTGAATGCGGGCCGCCTCCTCCCTAAACGCTGCCTGCCGTTGAGCTTCTTCCTCCGCCTTGCGCTGGGCGGAAAGCAGGTCCGCCTTGCGCTGGGATTGGATGCGTTCCTCCTGCTCGCGTTGGGCTCGCAGATATTCCTGTTCAGCTTGCTTGCGAATAGCTTCCGCCTGGACACGTTCCTCCGCAACCTTGGCAAGCCATTCTTCTGCACGTCTCTGGGTCTTCGCTGCTTGCGCACGCTCCATGTCGGCCAAGACCCGCTCCTGCTCAGCCAGCTTGCGAGTCTGTTCTGCCTTGAGGGTTTGGAGCCGAGCCTCCTCGTTCATAGCCTTCAAGCGCTGCAGCTGAGCCTCCTCCTCTGCGCGCTGTGCAGCGGCTCGATGGGCTTGTTCTGCCTGTTCTGCCTGCAGGGCCGCCAGGTATTGAGCGCGAGCCTTCTCTTCGGCTTCTTTCTCTGCGACGCGCCAAGCTCTCTCGGCCTCCTCCTCCTTCCGGTGTGCCTCAGCTGCGGCGGTGTCTTCGACAGCTTCGGCTTCCATGGGAGTGGGCTCGGCCACAGGAAGGACCGGAGGTATAGTGGGCACCCGAGGTGGCGACGGTGCGGGGGTGGGGGTCTGGAGCTCTTCAGAAACGCGGCGCGCAGCCTCGGCACGGCGCTGGCGTTCATGGCGCTGGTGCTTTTTGCTAGGCTTCGACTCCTCCTCCTTGCGCTTGCGTGGCGAATGGCGGCGGGGCGTCGGCGACACGGAACGCTCGCGCAGTACCTCCATCTCCGCCTGGCGAGCGGCGATCGCTTCCCTGCGCTCACGCAGGAGGTCTGCCTTGCGCGGCGACCGGTACTCAGTCGCAGCGTCGATCTGGGCGTTGACGAGCGGCGCGTCCCGCACGCCGCGGCTGATTTCCTCGCGCGCCTCGCAAAGCGCGTTCTGGAATTTGTTCGCCGCGCCGAGCTTCGCGAGCTCCTTCCAGTAGATGCTGTCCTCAGGCGTCAGTGGGACCTGCGCGTTCTGCACGGCCTGCGCGCTCTCCTCGATGAGAGCGTTAAGTGTGGGGTTCGGCTGGAGGTGGGCGGGTAGCGACGAGAAGCGTCCGGGGTTGGCAGGTGGCTTGCGGAGGGGGGTCTGAGAACGGATCTCACGAACACCGACACGGTGTTGGCGGAAGGGAGAGTAGGCGACGAAGTCGGGCGGGGGACTACGCGCGAAAGGGCTGGTGTTGATTGGGCTGCCAAATGGACTTGAGGGTGGATGCATGTGGCCACCTGGGCTAGGACGCGTCGGGGTCTTGTATGGGTGAGGGCGGAACTTGGTGGCTTTCTTGGGTGTAGTAAACATGGTGGCTAGGTGAGGGATGGGTAGAGTTAGCAATAGAGATGTGTGGGTATGGCAGAGTTGCCGGTGGCAACTTCTTGAGCTTGAGGCGTCTCTTGAGGACGAAGATGGGCGATCAGTATTGCGTGCATGCGCGACGAGGCCCTACTTATACGATAAGCAATGTTTACTGAAAAGGCGTGATCTCCGCCATTCTGCGTTGTTCTAAACTTACCGTCGGTTAGAATCAAGTTAGAATGCAGGCCACAATTTCTTGGGTAAATCAACAAGCGTCGCGAGTGAGATGGAGGCCACTTCAAAGTTGTTTAGGGCTGTACAGAGTTTAGCAATGTTATGGCTCGCGTGAAGAGGGGCCCGAGCGCAAATCAAGCGTGATCTTTCAAATATGCAATTGTTCCGGGTTCGTGACCAGCAAGTAAGGAACGAACCCATTCCCAAACTTTGCCGCCTCTCCTGGCCTGCTTCCTAATATCATCCTTTCGGGACTGCCGGATTTCGTTGTCCAGTTGCTTTCTGGGTCTCCCGCAGTAACGCTTCGACCTGATCTTACCCATTTACTTGTTCCTCTGCTTTGGCCCTGAACCGACTCGGAGTCATATTTGCTCTAGCCTCTAGGCGGACCGTCCAACACCGCATACGCTGCAGATTGTGACCTGTCGAATGCCACCGATACGAAGGTGAAAGAAAAAAAGCTTTGGAGATACTGAGGGAAGGAGAAAGGCAGGAGAGCCACAGCGCAGGACCAACTTTCTTATGTCGACAAGACGCGTCACGGTCAGAGTCTGAGCCACTCCGTGACGCCATGTCGATCGTTTATGTCAATGGCCGTCGCACATGTTCTGAAACAGGCCACACTTTTACAACCTGCTAATAGCCCTATCAGCAAAGACGTGCCACTAAACCCTGGTCAACTTAAAGAAGCGCTTCTCTATAAATGGGCAGTGCATTAAACGAACCTCAAGTAGTGGTCGCTAAGCGCTTCGCATTCGATTCTTGGCACCAGCTTTCTCGTCCATTTCTCGTCCAATTTCCCCCGCTCGTAACTAAATGCCCGTGCAAACACGAAGTGTGGCCAAGAAGCTCGCGTCTGAACCAAATGGCGGCAATCCCTTGGCTGCTCAGGGCACCATCGTCGAGGTCGAAGTCTCTGCCACTGGCGAAGGAACGCACACGCGTTGGCGCCGTCCTGCTGAGCCTCAGGCTCAACAGCCCTCTGAAGGACCAGAAATCACATACAAGCCCTATGAAAAAGGTTCAGCGCTACATCACGCCTGCTATGAACCACCCACCACTGCCACCGACTCCACCGACTCCCAGGCCACAACGCAACCCTGGCTACATATATCGACAGCCTGGCTCCCGAAGCCCACCGACAGAAGTCACTCTCGATTTCGCGAGGGCAAAGGGCACTGCAAAGGGTAAAGATTTGACTCCTCAGTTTCTGGAACAGTATCACCGCGGAAAAATCACTCCACCGGTGTCTCGAAACGCAGTCCAGGACAGTCCGCCGCCACTTGGGCCACCGTTCATTGAGCGGCCACATACACAAATCAACCCAATACTCGCAGAGGCGTCATGGGGCAACAGCTTCAGTGAAAGCGAGACTGTAGTCTGGGTACCTGGAAACGAAGCACACTCCAACGCACGGGCTCGAGCTCGAGGCTTGGGGCCTGAAGGGACAATTCTTGTCGATGAAGCGACTGGAGAACCAATCGTTACCGGACTGCGAAAGGGTTATTGAAGAGACCACGCCCGCCATCTGTGCATCCCGCACTGTCGGAGTCTAACTTCGGATCCGCCGTATTTGCCAGGTTTGAGAAGGCTCCTGGGAGGCTCGAACCCCTACTTCAACTATGTTATCGTGCAATATCATATCCACCAAAATTATGTACCTTTCAAGTATCAACATGTACCCAACAAGTAGTGTAAATTCAGTTTGAATACCAATGTTGAACTTCGTCTGATACGGTTGGTCTGATGTCATCATTTGGTCAATGACCAGCTAAAATGTGTTCATGTGTCTGACTTGAGATACTGGATGGTTATTTGACTTTTCTTCTCTGCAGCTTTATGGGAAAATTATCGGTGAGTGGAATACGAAACAAAGTTCCTTTGCTATCTCGATGGTCCTGGCGGCGGCGAATTTCCTACGCTTGACAGGGCCGGTAAAATCCAAGGTCCGCTTGGTTCATTGACCAATTGACGGCTGGGCCAATTGATGCAATACAAATGCCGATAATTACGTTCTCAGGCTGGTGGCACCTCGAACAAACCTTCAGCTTCAGGCTTCAGACTAAGTACTAGTTAAGCTAAAGAGTCCAATGACTGATATTCCTCCAGAGATATGGCATCGTGTCATCTATTTTCTTCCTTTGACGTCTCTTCTTCAACTCTACGAAGTAAATCGCGTTTTTTTCGACATCGCCATGGACGAGAAGTACCGACAAGTTGCATTGGACCACAGGGGAGCCCATTTGATGTATACTTTGAAGAGTCTATTGTCAGTGAGCCTACTATCTTCTTTTACTTACCAAATCATGCGTATCCGCCGTATCTTGCCTTTAGAAATCCTGACATTGCCCGCCGTGTAAAATCACTTCGCATCACGCCTCACATATTTGGCGGAACAAATGAAGATGAGATCCGAACTCGGGACACAGCAGCGCCCACAAGGTATCTTAGCCTTGTAGGCCGATTCGTAGCTCACGTCAAGAAACCATGGGGAGCACGTACAGAGTTCCATGCTGTTTCTTGTTCACATAAATTGCCTCCTGGCCCAGGGAAGGCGACAGAAGCGTTGCTGAAGGTCGCCCGAAACCTTACCAACATCAGCAATTTCTACTTGGATTGGAAAGTCTTTGAGGAGATCCCCGCTCTATATTTGGACGTGCTCTGGCCAACCATGTCTTCCACGCTGCAGGACATAACCATTTTCGCAACCACGACGAAGTTGAAAACGCTATTTCCCCTTCCGGTCGTCAATTTACCTTGCCTGACGTCTTTGCGTGTCATCATAAAATGTAGGAAGGATCCAAGCGAGGATGAATCTGATCTGCGCGACATACAATTGGCGATAGCATCCTTTGCAAACTCAGTGCGACATACTTTGGGATCTCTCTCCGTTCGCTGTCCGCCAGGCCATGATCTTTCGCTGTTCTACGAAGCCCTCGGGGATTTCCGAAACCTTTCATCCATAGATATCGATCTAACAGCAGAATTGACCTCGATGCCTGGAGGAATACTACACATGCAATCGATCCAGTTTCTTCTACGCCACCAGGAAACCATCGAACATATCACTGTGTCCGCTTCCAAGCTACTCGTTATCAAGCAATCGACGGGCGGTAAATACTGGTTTCCGAGATTAAAGTCCTTTTCATTGGGCAGCAATGTTCTGACGGTCTGTAGCGAACAGACGCAGGCATTTTTGCGCGATCACACATATACTCTACAATGTCTAGAGCTTGTCGGCCCCATTTCACCGCTTGAATTAGACGAACTCTTGACGGCGCTGAGCGGCGAGTCGCGTAGGTCCGTTCTTACGAAACTCTCCATTTCGATTTATAGGCTCGATTTAAATCTCATGCTCAAATTGGCGAATTGTCTTCCGTCTTTGAAGACCCTCAAGCTGTGTATCATGAGGGTAGCAAATGGGACATCATTTGCATTTACCCCAGGACAATTCTTTCCGCTACGCTTGGTATGAGATAATTTGAAATCTTCGCGTTCAATTTTATGATGTTCTCTAGCCTCCCCATACAGATGTCCACGAATTCGTTACCGAAGTGATGGCGTGTCACGAACTAAAAACTTGGCAACTGCGCGACATTATGATTAGCCGCCCTTCCTGCTGCGCGCATCTGACGTTGTGGCACTTGATGCGTTTTTTCGCAGAGTGTATCCCGACGATCTCGAGCTTCGCCGAGACGGGGACCACGGACATTCCCGACCCTTCCAATCCCACACCGAGGCACGACACCCCTCGGTGTGCCGGCGGCAGCTTTGAGTGCTTCTATGGTTCAGATGGCCTTGACGCTGGCCCCCTTTCCTCTTTTACGTGATCCTTTCGAGATGCCATGCGTTACGGTGTCCGGCTGCTACGGCAAACTACATTTCTTGCGAATAACAAAGGTCTAGGCTTTGATATATATATTGCTTATGTTCGTTATTTTAGGCCGAACAAACTCGAACAAGTGCTGATGCTGTCAAAGCAAGCGTTACGTCGTCCAAGCGTCGTCCTCAGCCAATACATTTTGGGTTTTGTATTCTATTTATGACATTGCTATGGCCAGATCTTAATCCCGGCCTCATTGTGGGTACTGCGCGCAGGGACGTGGGCCCGGTATTCTGGCTCAAATTGACTGCTAGTGAAAAATCTTCAACGTGCTGGTAATTAATCATCCTCACCGTGACTAGCCACTTATACAGCTCGAACCAACATTTGGGCAACCATTGGCCGACAATGGTAGACGTTCCGCCTGAGATATGGCACAATATCCTTCGCTTTCTCCCTTCTTCATTGGTTCAACGGCTATATGGAGTCAGCCGCGTGTTCTTCGACGTCGCCATGAACGAAAAATATCGAGATGTATCACTTGACCATGGAGATTTAGAATGTTTGTGGCGGAAGATAGGCAACTTGTTGTGAGTGAGGTAAATAGTCGCGATCGACCGGTACTAATGTTTATCTTCTATAGAGATCCTCATATTGCCCGGCGCGTAAAGTCGTTTCGCATCGCGCCTCATTTGATTTGGGAAGCTCAGCAAAATTGGACCCCACCTTCACAAGCTGCTACTGAGTCTCACAATTTGGTAGGTTGAATTATGATCCATACGAAAAAGGCTCAACACACATGGAAGCAGGATTCTGTCGATGTGTGTACACCAGCTCGTCAACGTCGAAGTCAAATGGCAGAAGCGCTAGTCAAAAATTTCAAGCACCTCACCAACACCAGCAGTGTACACCTTAACTTGACACTCTTCGAAGATTTCCCCGTTCTGTATCTGAACTCTCTCTGGTCGACCGTCTCCCCTGTCTTACAAAATCTCACCATTCTTGCTACTACGCCACAGCTGCGAACTCTGTTCCCTCTTCCAGTCGCTCATTTTCCTCGGCTATCCTCTTTGAATATCACCATAAATCGTCGAGCTGACTCGGACCCTCTGAATCCGGAGAACGAAGACGAACTGCGCCATATACAGTTAGCAATAGCCTCTTTCGCAAACTCAGTACGACATAACCTGCGATCCCTCTCTATTCAGGGACCGCCAGGCCGTGACCTTTCGCCGTTCTACGAAGCTCTCGAGAAATTCAGCAATCTTTCATCTGTGGAATTTGATATAACAGCGGAATTGTCCACCTTGCCAGGAGAGGAACCACCCATACAATCGAGTCTATTCGTTCTGCGCCACTACGAAACTATTGAGCACATTTCCGTGTTCGCCTCCAATTTACTCGCTCTCAAACGACAAGCCTTAGATACCAAATATTGGTATCCGAGATTAAAATCCCTCAAATTAAGCAGTAACATTTTGACAGCATGCTACGAACCGACACTAAGATTTATGCGAATTCATACCTCTACTTTGGAGTCTCTGGAGCTTGTAGGCCCCATTTCCCCGCTTGAATTAGACGACCTCATAGTGGCACTAAGCGGCGACTCGCACAATCCCATTCTTTCTAAGTTTTCCATCTCGATCTATCGCCTGGACTTGAACCTTATTCTCAAATTCGCAAAGAGGCTGCCGGCTTTGAAGATTCTCCAACTGCGTGTCATGAGGATCAGTGCAACTGGGTCGTCGTCTGCGTTTACCCCAGGACAATATTTCCCTTTGCTATTGGTATGGAATCTTACACATACAATCTTTATATTATAAGGCTTAAGAAGCTCTCTGGAAGCCTCCGCATCCAGGTTCTCATGAATTCGTCACCGAGGTCATAGGATGTCGGGAGCTCAAAACCTGGCAACTGCGCGACATCACGATCAGCCGCCCTTCCTGCTGCGCGAGTCTAACATTGTGGAACTTAATGTGTCTTTTCGTGGAGTGTATTCCAACGATCTCGAGCTTTTCGGAGACATGGACCATGGATATACCCGACCCTCCCAACCACAAGCCACTGCACTGGGAGACACCGTGCTGCGCTGAGGGCGGCTGTTTCTTTGGCACAGATGGCCTAGACTCTTGTCCTCTGTCCACTTCTGCGTGAATTTTTGCAAGCTCAATACATTCACATAATGCTGAATAATCGAGTGCTTGACATAGTTAATCAAATAAGTCGGTCAGTATGGGCCGCCTCCCGGCGGAAATTTGTTCGCGCTGCGCATACATGAAACAGACCTTGACTGATTAGCCTACAACTAGCCTCTATGAAGAAAGTTCACACAGAATGCAGGGCGGCAGGTTAACCGCCAATACATTTCGCCACCACGACCTTCAAACATTCACTGATATATAACCGTATACTTACAGTCGTTTGCATAAATAATTGCCGTTCGATTTTGTGAAAATCATGTTTGATCTGTTTGGCCCTGATTGAAACCATCGACGGCATCACTCTGCCGGGGACCCAACTTGGCCCCCTGTAATTTGACTAAAAATTGCGATATCTCCCTTTTCTCAACATTTTAATTTTCCTGAGGGTATTTTGCGCCTCACAGTGCTGACCAGAAGGTTAACACTGAGAAGTGGCAGGATGCGCCGAAGTGGAAGGCCGAGCTCTGCCGCTAGGCACCATCACCTGTCAACGTTTTATCAGAAAACGCAACGGCAATTACTTATGCAAACGACTGTAGGCTTCACCGTGTTCTTGACACCTGTTCACATCAATACTTAGAAATCAATTATTTAATGCCATAAATCGCCAAATCGAAACATTCAGGAATACGATCTGTCAAGTATATGCCACTGCTGATTCACGAAAGATCGAGGTCGTTGTACTTAGGTGTTTCAGCTTGAACAATTTTGACGACGGCGACCCAAGTCCAGCCAAAGTCCAGCAAGCCGCTAGTACTAGCTACATTCAAGTTTGTGCAATTTTGCGACTTATTGGTGAACTTTTATCTATGTAGGGCATCATGCGCGGATGGGTATTAGATGCAATAGTGATGTGTGAGTATTGATAACAGGGTGGAAGGTGCATGCGATAATATATGGTTACGCAGCAGATGCTATGATATATAATGTATGTGATACAATGAAAGCGATGAAGCAAAAAAAAAACCAGATAGAAATGAGGTACAACAACAGTGCAAACAATGCCGCAGCGCACCTAGTTTTGGTGTAGTAACACAATAGCCCAATACAAGGCGACTGAACGCCCATAAGACAAGAAAAGAAAAGCGTAGGGTATAACAGAGCAGCAGGTAACGCAAAACAGATCAAACACACAGACAGTGAAAGCAATTTAGAGCACGAAGAAGGGTCATGTACGCCTGCGCTTTCCACTGTGCTCAGCCGCGGTCAGCGCCTAGGGCGGGACCTCTGCTCAGTTCGACGCCGCACTTCTGCACGAGGTGCGCGCCCAACGGCTCCAGTACCTCTCGCCACATATGGCGCCGTCGCCGCCCCGCGAAGATCGCGTCCGAACGCTCCCCAGTCTCTCCCTCCGGCCCGAACACGAACACGCGGTCTTCGCGCCACGGCGCCTCTCCATGAGCGAACGCGAGCCAACGCTCTTGTAGCGCGTCACGCACGCGCGCGTACGTGTACACGTCGACGTTCGCGGTGAGCCACTCGTCGTCAGTGGATGGCGACGCCGTGCGCATGCCGTCATCGTCTTGCAGCGCCGCGCACTTCTCGATAATCGCAGTCGCCGTCATGTCGGACACCGCGCCGATGTGCGCGCCAAGCGCGACATCGACTGGCGGCGGCGTCGGAACAGTTCCGTTCAGCGACGTCACGAGCGAGCCGTCCTCTTCCTCGTCGCTGAATGTGTCGGTGTCGAAGTCCGCACAAGCGAAGGCGCTCTCCGGTAGCGGTACTGTGTCGAAGAGGTACATGATGTCCGCTGCGTGGTGCGGCACGCCGCGTGACGGACCCTCCTGGTCGAACACATATCGCCACACATTCCTGCCGCCGCGCTCCTTCCGCGCAGCCTCCGCAAAGCAATGCGTCGGCCATGCCACACGGCTGTCGCCCACGAGCTCTGTCACCCGGTCTATGATTTCCTCTGCTTGGGTCGATGATGATATGTCATATGCCCGAAGGAGCCCGCTGGCCTTCGACAGGTTCTGGCAGATAGCCTTGAGGCGACGGACGACACTTGCAGCCGTCCACAACGAGATCTGGCGGGACCACATCGTGCCGTCGGACGAGTTGTCGCCGATGATCAGCGGCTGGCGACTCGGGTCGGCGCACAGAATGGGGCGTGAGGGGTGATGAGGAGGGGGCCGCGCCGACCTGCTGCGACTTTTGGCACCGACGTTGCGGCTGCGACTGATACTCCGGTTTGAAAGAGTCTGAATAAGTGGGGGACGGAGATGGGGCGATGCAGACAGGGGTGACGCAGCTGACCGCGACGGCCGCTCCACGATGGATTTATGATGCTGATGAGCGTGCTTTGCATGGCTATTCGCCGCTGCCTCGAAGTGGAAATACTTCTCCCAGCCGTCACTCAGGAATACACCGTCGTCCACGGCGCGCAGGTTCTGCCCCAGGCCGACGAGCTTCTCGACCTCTATCTCTCTGAATTTGTCGATGGTCGTTATTTTCAGCGCCGACATCACGCGAGACAGTGTCCAAGTGGCGCTGCCTACGTCGGGGAGTATAGGCTCAAAGATAGCGCTCTGAATAACGGAGCGGTGGAAGAGCGGGGTTTGCTCCTCGTTGGCTCGCGAGAGTAGGTGCAGGACTATGTCTGCCGCCCCAGAGCCAGAGCCAAAAAGCGTGACATTGGCGGGGTCGCCGCCGAATTCCATGATGTAGCGACGGATCCATTCCATAGCCGACCGTTGGTCCCGAAGGCCTAAGGATGAAGCAGTTGAACAAAGGTCTAGACCTGAAGCCCGAACTCGGGGTAACGAACCGTAGTTGCCCGTGCCCTTCTCGCCAGCGGTTCTGTTGTCTTCACGGATCAGTGAATTTGTGGCAAAGCCCAAGAGGCCTAGCCGGAAACTGGAGCGGGCAATGTCAATGATGGTCCTGATGAGAAACATCGCTGGAAACTTACTTGAAGGTGACGACGATGACTGGTTTATTGCATTCGATGCTTTTGCGCACGAGCGCCCCGCCATCAAAATACCATTCTGAACCTGAGCCGCGGTCACCACCGCTAGATCAAGACAGCAACATTGAGGATGACAATCATCAGTAAAGTACGACGACAATTACCCATGTATCCAGAGCATGACGGGCACCCGCGAGTTGGGGGTGAGGCCGCCGGGACAAGTGATATTGAGGTTGAGGCACTCAAATTCGTCCTGCTGCAGCTCTGTGCCCGCCGAGAGGTTGGGAGTTATACCGAAAAATGTTTCTTCCGATAGTTTTATGTTTCTTTTTTGCGGACATATAGGCCTGTATATCACATACACAGGTGAAAGTTAGCCAAGCATCACACGAGGCAGAGGCGCTGAGTCCTACCCATGCATTGTGGCAAAAGTGACGGACGGGTATTCGTTGAATACCTTAGACTGTCGAAATCTTGCAGGAAAAGCTGCATACTTGATACCGCGGTACTGGTGTATCGGTGCGGCAGGAGTGGACAGATGATGCTCTACACCGCAGAAGGTAGTGCCTAGCCCAAGGTGATGCAGCCGAACGAGGGATGCATTCGTCGTCGGTTCTGGTACAGGCATAGTGAAAGTTGAGTGTAAGGTGTGCTAGAAGGAGTGCGCCGTGGGTTGGCTTTCAAGTCCATAAGTGCGATCGATCGAATCCGTATACATTCCTGGAGAGGCCCTTCAAAAACTCCAATGGTCGTCCCAGATAGGAAGGTCCGCTAGAGTTCACGTGAGTCGGCATCGTCCGGAGGTGCTCTCGAATTTCCTAGACCCGAGCAGTTGGCGGCGAGTCGGCGACTTTCTGACATATTCTGACGCTCGCCTGACGTGTCATGGGGACCACGGTGAAGGCTGGAAAAACCCAGGAGTCCATAGAGTATCGTTGGTAGTGGGGTCGTCGACGTAATCGCGCTGTTCGTCCTTGAACTACTTGCTGGTTCCGGACCGAAGACCTTCGAGATGTGTCTGGCCAGCAGAGGGCCCGCCCCGACTTGAAACCCCACTCTGAGTCATCTTCGCCGTCATATCGGCGCTACGTAGTTAGCTACCATAGTCCTGAGATATCCTGGTTAACAGAGGGTAACATCATGCTATCGTCCTGGTTGTATTTGAAAGACGTAAATTGATAGGGTTTTCCCTGACCTTGCAATATCCGTTAGTTGATTCTGAATAAAAAAGGGAATAACACACCTTGGATCTGGGCTCGGACATTTACGGAAAGAAGGATGGGTTGCGGTCCGCGGCTTGGCTCTGGTGTTTTGGGAAGGAAGGAGGCCATGCGCGACCAAAAATAGGGAAGCATATAGAATCTTGATATTTTAGTTTTCAGCTTGCCTGGCATCCGAGACTCGAGTTGGACAGCAATGTCACACTGCGTTGAAGTAGAACGGCACCAAGCCATAATCATTATCTGGGCAGATGAAAAGGCGAAATAAAAAAAGCGAGCGCCAGATGCGCGATCTGGCACGCCCATATAATACTTGCCAGGCAAATCCGACTCCCCTCGTACTCGCCGTGGGACATAGGAAAAATCAAGGGCAAATTAAAGGAGCTGGCACGCAGCCCAGCCCACATCTCGCATTTTGTACGACACGAACATGGGCGTTACAACGACAGACTCAGCGAAAAAGGGTCAATAATATCGTATGGTTGGAGAGGAAAGAAGGAAGTACTGAACTCTGCTTATCAAGTGACGTGAAAAGTGAACCCGTCAACGGTTTTGCACCCTACTCCGCTGTTCAGCGATATCGCAGATCAGTGCGTCGGACAACGAGTTTGCGCCCTCCACTGCGCAGCGATACTGCGATCGCGCTGATCAGCGCGGCGGATGGGCCAGTCGTGCATCGTCTGTATCGCCGCAACGATATCCACGCGCATTCCAACGTCATCCTGTCTCCAGTCGTCTGTGTTATCATTCTCTGGCGCAGGCGAATAGATGATCAACGGTCGCAGAAACCATGTTATGCAGTAAGCCCAAGCGAAGCGCGCATTGAAGAGAAAGCCGTCGAGAGTCAACACTAGACACGATGGGAGATAAGAAAGAACGCCCAAGGCGAACCATAGACAGTGGTTCGTGAATATATGGGGCCAGGTCACATTTTCCAGAATAGAGTTCGTGCGACAAGTTGACGAATAGTATCGATGGGACCTGGGTAGAAAGCGTCGATAGCCGATTTGATAACAGATAAGTCACATGCCTCAGCGATATTCACACTTGACGTGCTTAAGCGCTCACGTCAGTGCACAGTGCATACTGTGTCGTATAAAGATGCAAAGATGTGTTGTACATAGTCTTTTATGTGGATTATCAAGAATTTTCATAGTATAGAATTTTGCAAAAACAGTCATTGCTACCAAAAATTCTGGCGATGTTCGCGGCCAACTTATCCCCGGCAAGGGATGCATTATTGGTTGTGCAAAAAGTTGGCAAAAAGTAGTAGACGTAGTTATAGTTGAACATCATGCTTTTCATGTGGGCTTCCATACACTGACAGTTCCATGACCGATGTGGGCTGGACGAATTTGGTTTGGCCGAATATTCAAAATTTACCCACGCCACATCAGTAGCGGACGATCCAAAAATCTCCTCCATCCTGTATGAGTATTGTAAAGAAAGGACTATTGTAACACTTAAATGGTTCCAATGGTGCGAATGGGACTCAAAATCGACCCTTGAAATTTTCATTTAGCCTCGTTTGTCCAAAGTCAGCACAAAATCTTCTCAGACCTTCCCACACCGTATGGCTACTCACTCACAGGTATTCCATAGATCCTCCCAAATAATCTGTAAAAATGGATCCTTTGATTCACGCCAGCACGCGCCGGCCACGCAGTCTACCTAAGTACTTTCTTAATCTAACTCGCCGCTTACACATGCCCCCCACGAGGCTGCCTCGCGGCCTCATCGATAACTAACAAACCATGAAATGCAACCAGCGACGACGTAAACATAGCACACCTCTCTCGCCTTGAAACCTCCATTACGAACACCAGCAAGCCAACGCGCAAATCTGTAGGTCCACGCGCAGGATGCACCCTAATCGCATCACCTGACAAAGGCGAGTATGTTTAGATCCACAAAGCGCCATGGAGCCTGAGGGAGTTAGGAATGGTACTACTGAGCCTCAAAATCAAATAGCGACGCACGATCAGGATAATCAGGATAAAATAACGGAAGAGTGTCTCCAGCCGGCCGATCCTTTCGCGAGCGAGCTGCCTTCGGTGCCCGAGATCCCAGCTGCAGAAGATGATAGTCTGCCCGGTACTTCACAGGTTGTCAGTCCAGGGGAGAGCGACCCTGACGTGACGACGACAACTGACGTCCCCGTGGACGCCACCAAGGTCACCGTCGACCCTTCGTCCGTCCCCGGCACGCCCGTGGCCCCGCGCCATGTGCGCAGGCTGACCTTGCGCAGCGTCGTCCCATACTTCGGACATACCGACCTCGACACCACAGCAGCAAGCCAGACAACACCGTCCTTTTCCACGCCACAACGCCTTTCGTACAGCCTGAGCTCGCCAACGACGCTGACGAACCCGCGCCCGGATGCGGCGCCACAACCACCGCCGCCCGACAGCCGCGCGGCGTTCGACGAGCACCAGCAATGGGCGAGCGAGCGACGTGAGCGCGAACTCGATCGACGTTCCCGAGAACTCGACCGGCGCGAGCGCGAATTCGAGAGGCGGGAGCGCGAGCTCGAAAGAAGGCAGCGCGAGTTCGAGCACGACAAGGCGCGCTGGGCGCTCGAGGTGCGCGCCGCGCCACGTTGGGCGGACGCGGTTGATGCGCTGCGTGCGCGGCTCGACGCTGACCTCGCGGCGGAGCGCCGGCGTGCGCTAGACCGCGAGGCAGCGCTGGAGATAAATGTGATGCCCGGTGAAAGTCAACTATATTTATGTCGCGGCTGGATGATGCCCAGCTAATTATTTTGATGATTTCTCTCAATCACCACTGAATGCACTGTGTGAATGAGTGTTTTTGATTTTTACCGATTTGCACAGCCGCGTGTGCGGTTGTATTCACCCCAAAAAGGCAGTTAGCACTGTTGCACCTTGCTTGGTGTCGGCTCAGCACGGTTACGCATCGTCAACGCACCATCGTGTGTATCGTGGAAATAGACACGAATCGATAGGGATATGGGATACTATGTTGCGCATGTGCGACTGTGATTAATTGGTATGTATCAATCTCAGTAATCGACGAGCTTCATTAACCTCCATTCATTCTACAGCGATTCCGGAAGGATAGATACAAAGCCTCTTCAAAATGCTTATCTGCCACTGCACTCGAAAGTGTGGTGGTGTCCCCCATAAACTTTCCAAGCGGGTGTACGAACAACATGCCAAATTCAGGCAACAGGAGACCGAAATGCAGCCAGAATCCAGGGGCGAGGGTACTAGTGCTCAGTCTAGCGCAGTAAGTTCTTATGCGCACTACTTCCTATGTCTGTTCCCTAAAACGCGTACCAACAGGTACAATTGACACCAGAGCCTGCTGCAAAATCACAACAGGTTGAGCCAGAGCTTGTAGACCTTTCCTTCACGCCAAACCTTGCGACAGTTACCTTCGAACAGAATCCTTCCGAGGTTATCACCGGCGCCGTCCCAACTACTAGTACTGCAGCTATTTCAGATCAGGCCCTCGGGATCGATGCTGCAGAGGACTCTGGTATATTTGAAGCTGCGGATCCTGGCTGCGTGGACGACGAAAGGGAGGGAGACGACGATAGTGGGACCTACGAAGAAGAACTCGAAGCCATATTCGAAGCAACACAGTTGAATGATCTTCGTGTCGCCGTTCAATTCATTCAAGCTCTTCAGTCAGCGTCCCTTGACGATGAACACAATGCTATGGATTCGAAGTGGCTCCATCGACTCAGGAATCCCCCAACTACGAGCTTTCTCATCGACGACCATCCCGATTTCCGTCTCGGCCTGGACATGTTCGTTGTCAGCACGAAATCATCAACGGATACTTATATTGCTATGCGCGAAGCAATTCTGCGGCGACACCCAGATGATCAAGTACCTTCATATGATCAAATGAAGCGGGCGATTACTGAAGTCACTGGCGTTTCCTCGGTTGTGCACCCAATGTGCCAAAATAGTTGCCTCGCGTTTACCGGACCTTTTTCCAATCTCGACACATGCCCGAAGTGCGGCGCGTCTAAGCTGTGTCCCCTCACGAAGAAGCCGCGTCAAGAGTTCCACACCATACTTCTTGGCCCGGTTTTACAGGCGCTATGGCGGGAACAGTCAAGTGCTCGCAAGTTTACATACCGTCAAAAGATTACAGATGCCATCATCAGTGAACTAGAGGAAAATAATGGAATCCTATCTTCTTACAACGACTTTTTCTACGGTAGCGACTACCTTGAAAACGTCAAGAAGGGCGAAATCGGGAATGATGACATCGTATTAATGCTCTCCATCGACGGCGCCCAGCTCTACGCCCACAAGGCGTCCGATTGCTGGATATATATATGGGTAATCATGGATCTTTCCCCAGATGAGCGTTACAAGAAGAGACACGTTCTACCTGGTGGGTTTATCCCCGGCCCAAACAAACCAAAAAACATCGATTCATTTCTTTTTCCAGGCCTACATCATCTATGTGCTCTACAACGGGAAGGCCTTCATATATGGGATGCTTCAAAAGATCGTCGTTTCGTTTCTAAACTGTTCCTTGGACTCAACACCGCAGACGGCCCCGGTATGGCCTACCTCAACGGCTTGGTAGGGCATCACGGAAAGTTCGGATGCCGGCTCTATTGCTCGGTACCTGGCCGCCATAAACCTAATGCCCCTCATTACTATCCTGCACTTTTGAAACCTGATGACTACGTCATGCGCGGCTGTGATCATGGAGATCTTTCACATTTTGAATCCTCGTCTGTCTCGTCTGATTGGTACCTCCAGAATTTACGATTCCTCACGTCTTCCCCAAACGATACCCAATATAAGAAACGTCGTCTCGAAACTGGAATTACGAAGCCCACAATTTTCCTAGGCGTTCCGAGCAACTGCATTCTCGGTATTCCTGGGTGCTTTGGCTCCGATATCATGCATCTTGGGTCCTTCAATCTCTCTGACTTGCTTATCTCATTGTGGCGCGGCCAGATTGATAACGAGAGAACAGATCCTATCACTGACTGGCCTTGGGCTGTTCTTCGGGGCAAGACATGGGAAGATCATGGGAAGGCTGTTGCAGCAGCGACTCCCTATTTACCTGGTTCTTTCGATCGGCCGCCACGCAACATTGCTGAAAAAATCAATTCGGGCTACAAGGCATGGGAATGGTTGCTCTACCTCTATGGTTTAGCTCCCGCTCTCTTGTATGGTGTTCTGCCTCAGCCGTACTACTCGCATTTCTGCAAGCTGGTATGTGCCATGAGGATTATCCAACAGCACAACATCAAGACTACCGATTTGGTTCACGCGGAACACTTCCTCCGATCATTCGCCTATGAATTCGAAACACTCTACTATCAGCGACGAGTCGAACGTCTACATTTCTGTCGACAAAGCATCCACGCTTTGCTTCATCTTGCTGCAGAGGTGGTCAGGATTGGACCACCGATATGTTCTTCTCAGTGGACCATGGAGCGTACGATAGGAAACCTTGGGGAAGAGCTTCGGCAGCCAGCAAATCCCTACGCAAATCTCTCGCAGCGAGGCTTAATTAGATGTCAAATCAACGCTCTAATGGCCATGGTCCCTGATCTTCAACGTGCTCCTCCAGCTCTTCCTCACGGCGCAATCGACCTCGGCGGAGGCTTTGCTCTTCTTCGTGCTCAAGACCGATACGATCGAGCCATGAGGCCGTGTGAAGCTCGTGCTCTGGGTGTCTATATTGAGAAAACGAGCGGAACTATACTAGGGCCAGAGTTTTGTCCGAAGATAGCTCGTTGGGCACGTCTCCGTCTCCCGAGTGGTCAAGTCGCGAGGTCACGATGGAAGGAGACTAAAAAGCCACTAACTAAAGTTCGTACATCCAGAAATGTGAAGGTAAGTCGCACTCATATATTCACATTGTGTTCATTTATTCAATATGAACCATTGGCAGTTCATTTTTGACGGAACACATCGTTTCGGCGAAGTCTATTTTTACTTTCGCTGTCGCAGCCAAGGAAAGGAGATGACTCTGGCGATCGTTTCCATTTATTCTGAGCCCAATCACCATCTTCTCGTAGCTTCGCACGGGAGCTATGCATCTTGTCAGTATTTCGGAGACGAGAGCTTGGTTGCTGTTGACATTTCGTGCATTGAATCCGTGGTGGCGATGGTGCCACACAACCCACCCCATTCCGAAGATTCTGAACAGCATTTCTTCTTAGTTGAGAGACCGGGTCTAGACATCGTAAACTTGGGCAGAACGGTAGAATATTTGACTGAAATTTAAATAGTATTTCTTTGTGCTCGCAGCTCATGTCAACGAGTATATGCTTCAAATGAAATAAGTACAATGGCCTGGGGGGAATGCTCGTATCAACAGGATATGATTGGGTCGATAATATTATTACGTAATTCATTTCTCCTTCTTTCAAACTTCCATTATCATATCCGCGGGGGGGGGGGCGTTCATTACGTCTTCCTTAATTCTGCGGCGTGCCCCATGGCTTACCTGCGCGACATCAACGACCCTGGTGTCTTTTGTGACTCTACGGTCTTTTCTGACGTTTCCACCTCATCCGAATCTTCTGAACTCATGACTCCTAATTCTTCCCAAGCCTTGGATGCAAAATCTGCATCGACAAAAGCCTGTGTCAAAACTGGGCTCTTCCCAGGTCTACCTACTTGCACCAATTTCTCTGCTCTCGGAAATCCCAAGGAGTTCGACACATACATCAAGACCGAACTCCCTTTTGCGCTTCACACCGATAATGAAACGACCGCTGGTAACTCGACTATGCCTCCACCCGCGCTTCGACAGTCCAGTGTTAGACTTCGACGTAGTGAAGTAAACAGCACGTTCCTTAACAGCCTGCTTCTCAAGCCCTACTTGACCATCACAACGCCAATGGATTGGGTGGCCAAAACCGTCTTCAAGCAGAACAGTTGGCCAATCGGGGCCCAGTTCGACGCGGAGAAGGTCATGGAAGGAGGTACCAAATTGTTCAAGGACGCAGAGGGAAGTACTTTGTCCCGTCTGCCTGACGACATGTGCTCGGAATCACACGTTCGAACGTGGCTCAACAATATCGCCAGCAACCTTGCAGCAGTTCACCAGGTCGCATCACCTCCAATGCCCGGCTTACCTGACCGTTGTTTCGACTCCAGTACTTCTACACAGGGGCCATCGGGTTCCTTTGCTCTTCTCAAACCGGATATCATTGTCATCAAACGAGAACCCACCCGAGAACCCACTAACGCGAAGCCAGTGGAAGAGCGAATTCATTGGCGCAATATATATGCGTTCGTTGAAATCACCAGCATGGCAGACTCAGCTGGGTCCAGCCACGTTCTTACGCAGATCGTCCAGAAATCGGCGTGCATATTCGACGTCCAGCCTCAAAGGTTGTACGTCTGTGCACTGGGCATCTACGGCAAGCCCACGGAGAAGCTTCATTATGTCTTTGCGGTAGTGGACCGCGCCGGAATTACTCACACCGATCCCGCGGAGCTGGCATCCTATAACATCGAGCACTTTCTTAGGATTATCTACGCTTTCTGTTTTGGAAGCGTGGAGAGCCTTGGCTGGGACCCGACAATGGTCATTGATCCGGAAACAAACGAGCCCCGGTCAATCTACGTCACCGGTTTTGAACGCGACTCTCAGGTCGAAACAACTCGCAAGTTTGACATCGTCAAGCTTATTCATAGCTCTCCGATTCTGTATGGTCGCGGAACGAGGGTGTGGATTGTGAAGGACAACGTAGGCAAGTTTTATATACTCAAGGACAGCTGGATTATTTCGCCGAACTCCACATCCGAGATTGAAATGATCAAACACATCGAAAAAACTATCAACGACGATCCGGAGGGATTTCTTTACAAGCATTCCTGTCCTACATACTTCATTGGCCAGGAGTGTGTTCATTCAACCGATATGATTCGTGGCAGACTGGATAAACCCGCAACTCGTCTTCAGCGGCGCATAGTTACGGGTACGATTGGAGACCCCATCACGTCTTTCCGCTCCAGAGCGGAATTTGTTTCGGTCTGCCTCGATCTTGTCAACGGTACGTAACATCGCTCTATCGACTACGTAGATGCTAATCTTTTTTCAGTGCTGGAATTCCTCAGTAAGAAAGCCCATGTTATTCATGGTGACCTCTCAATCAACAACATCTTGATCAACCGCGTTTGGGACTACGAAAATGACAAGTCCCCCTCTCAACTTCGTGTTCTTGCCTCCACCAAAGCCCAAATTTTTGCAAATTCTGCCCATCAAGTCTCCGTTCAGTCTCAACGCCGCGCTCTTGCTGGAGCCGTATCCCACAATACCCGCAGCGTTCCTTCGGCTGTCGTTCCCTCAGCTGCTGTTGATTCTCCTCACCAAGTTTACGGTGGTACCATGGATCACATCGAATGTTCCGGCATGCTTATCGATTGCGATTTCATGCGGTTCCAGGATCAACCTAGCCATCAGACCTCGGTAAGAATATCATTTGGGGATATCAATATTGTCAATATCTCATTTTCACTCATTATCACAGGGAACGTTGCCCTTCATGCCACTTGAGTCCCTGTGGATGTCTCCCAATACTCCATTCACGCATCGTGCTGGACACGACTTGGAGGGCCTCTTAAGCACCATCATAACCGTATGCAACTATACAAGTGGTCCTGCGGGCCAGCTACGTGCACCCTTGCCAGGCGACGAGGATATGTTGATCAACGTGTGGTTCACCAAGGAAAAGCGCCGGTACCTCGCTTGCTTGAAATCCATCCATCTCGAGGCGTTCGACGAAGCCATTCAGCCATCGTTGCCAAAGTATTGGGAAGACTTCGCTCCGTTTATACAACGCTTGATCGATGTGACGTGGAGTGACAAACCGTTTCTCACCAAGCCAAATACCGCAACGCACCAAGCCTACCGCACAATACTTCTAGAAGCTCTCAACATGTACAACCGCGACGAGCACGTCATACCCGCACCATACGCCGTTGTTCCTGTCGCAAAGCGAGCATGGGATGGTCGACGGGCTTATGCGAGTTACAAGCGCCAGTGTACTGATGGGACTCGTCTCTCCGTACGGCCCCGAAGTCCCGGACCCCACTACCTGGAGAGCTACAACGAGTCTCAGGAGTTCAGGTTTGCCGCATCTCCTGCCAGTAGCAGCAAATGAAAGGGTTGGATGGACGATACAGATTGCATGTTGTACGTGTGCTTGGACAGTATTTTTGTTGTCATCTTCAATCATGTTTCCCATTGTGCTCTAAGTAGCTGTAGTACATCTTGTACCCTCTAGCCACTGACACGATGTTTTCCTGTCAACCCGTATGCCTTTGTATGTACGTAGCCCTCTTGTACTCGCAACCGGCGACCAATCTTGGTCGTCGGACTTTATATATATATTTCTGCGATTATGTCATCTTTCTGCGGGAACCTCTACTACTGCCACCTCATCTGAACGAACGAAAGTCGCTTCAATGAATGGCGCTGACTCCGAAGTGGGCATTCACGCTCCGAGTCCTATTCCCCCCGGCCAATTCACTACCATCCCATATAGTGTCCCAGCTCAGGGTGCACATCACACCCATGCTATTCAATTTCCCCTAACATCAAGTGGTGAAAGCTTTGACAGCTCAGGCTCTTTCTACTCTAGACCATATCAGAGTATGGAAAGCAGTGGGTCTAGGACGGTAAGAAACCATTTTCAATATATATAAACTTGACTGATATTAGTTATGCAGAGTTGGTCCTCGGTAGATGTGGACTGGGCTCGGCGAGGTCTGGGTAGTGCGGAATCTCACCGTGCCCTTCAGCGGCAGAACGATGAGCTCTCAAAGCAGAACCTTGTTTGGCAGGCCAAATTTGAGACACTCCAGTATGTTGTCAGTCTCAATGGCATTTTGCATATACTAACTTCCTCGTAAGGACTGCATACAACCTCTTACTGGATCGCGTACCCGCACTTCCTGAAGCACAGCGCCAACAGCTCGATCCCAATGATTACAAATTCATTGAATATTGGTTTAAGCACCAGTGGGTGGCATCGTCAGGAGATCGCATTACTGACGTCCCTGGGAAGGCCGAGAACGAGGACGAGGATACGGAGGATTTTGGCGAAGACTTACAATCGACATTTGATCCTGCTCCGGCAGGGGCTCAACGTGGTCAAGGCCGATCTCGTGCAGGGATCAACGTTGCAATGCGTTTCATACAGGATCGTCATGGCCAGGTTATCGATGGACATCGAGCACGAGAGATCCGAATCCATGCGCGCGCCCTTTTCGTCGGCTTTGCCTTACAAGGAAAGCAGTTCTTGTCATGGGGGGATGCCGATGCCCTAAGTCGAAAGACGTTCTACAATGAGATGGTGTCCCGCTTCGAGGAACTGCAGTATTGTGACCTAGACTGGAAATCTGAGCAAATCGCAATTGACACGTATCCTGGGTGGAAAGTTACGTGGCTCAAGAAGCAGAAAAAAACACTTGAACAGCAGAATGGGACAAAACGAGCTCGTCAACGATCTGTCGTCGAGGAACGCGATCCGAAGCGGTCTAAAGACACGGAAAACATGCAAACTCTAGTACCTCCTCTTCTTGAAGCTTCTACTTCTCAGGTATTTAATGGAGATTGATTTCAGTCTATCTATTTCTGACCGAAGGCATTGATCAGCTGCCGGTTCCAACACTCAACATAATACCCAATACCCCTGCCAGGCCGAATGCTCTACCACCAGGCGTAGGTTGCGTTCCCTAGTCTTCAGTGTCTGTCGTATATCATCTGATTTCCCACTAGGCAAGTTTTGATATGCACGGTCATTTGGACCAGCCAAGGAATCTTTCTCTTCTCCGACCCGACAATGTTCATCGTGACTTTTCTGTAAGTTATTCTTTGAATTTACACTCAATATGTTACTACCTTAGACTTGCAGATTAACAGTCCTTTCGCTAACGGTACCAACACATTTCCTTTGACTGGCATGCCGCCACCTACAAACCCCGCCACCGGATCGCAACCTCAACAGGCTCCCGAGGTAAACAGCGCCCAGCCAATTCTGGGCAGCAACATGAACGCAGTAGCTCATTTCACTGTACATAATCCTCAAGCTCCTACTCTGCCTGCGAGACAGCCGCGTACAGGAGCAACAAAAATGCGACCGAGCAAGACAAGCACCACGCCAAGGTAGTGTACACGTTCTGCTTCATGTTATATTTCTGATGACGCTTCCATCAGGAACCTCTGTGCACTCGAGTGGACTACTGCGAATCCGAAGGGAACATGCGATCAGTTCAGCACATATTACGACGGTCTCTCCGCAGAGGGAAAGGAGGTAAGCCTAGTAGAATTGCCAGAGTACTACAACATTGTTTATCTAACATGTTTTATACTTTCAGAAGTGGGAAAAGCTTTCAGCTGATGCAAAAGCGGCGGGGAAGACTGCTAACTGAGCTTGAGCTGAGCAGATTCGGTTGCAATCACGAATATATATATATCCGTTTCTACATATTTCACGTACATTACCTAAGATTTTTGTAATTGACTGCAAATGGATATCACTTCGGTCAAATCTGATCTATTTCTAAAAATCTTCGCCTAACTCTCCTACATGGCAACACCCAGCAGCCCATGTAGGCATATTTCAATCAAATTATGATAATATATTAGTATAAATCAATTGTCCATAAATCCCCTTGCCGCGGCCGGCAAGGAGTCATTTTTGACTGGGTGTGATGCGCAAGGTGAACGAGGTCCTCGAGCGCGACCGCCAGATGTACGGCGCGATGCAGATGTCGGATAAAGAGGTGAACGAGATGATGGAAACCTCCGTGGGGTACCTCATGCAGAGCGTGCGTCGTTATCTCATTTGGGCGCTTCATTGTGAAACCGACGGTGTCGTTGGCAGGACGAAGATATCGCGGACCGCGTGCGTTTCCAGAGCTTGCTGTATCTTTCGCAAGAGCGCCTCGCGATGGAAGCGGGTCTGCAACCGGCGTCCGGTTCAGGCTCCCTATCTCTTGCATGGCGCCTCGCGCTCGGTCCCTCTGTCGTGACCGACATCAGATACAACAAAGCGCTAGAGCTCCTGCACGACCGCGAGGACTACACGCTGGATGAGAGCACGCGAAAGATCATGGCGTCGAAGACCGCAATGGAGTATGTTGTCGAGTTTACGTCGCACCTGCGGAAGGAGGGGTCCGAGATGGGAGACCATTCCTTTGCGCCGGGGCGAATACCACGCGAGGCATATATGGAGTCCGTTCAACGCCAGGCGAGCCAGGGACATGTTGATTTAGGGGCGCTATCTCTTTTGGTTGATTATATCTGTCCAAAGTAATTTTTGTGTAAATATAAGTATGAAAGATTCGTGTTTGTCGTTCTGACATCGAGCATTTATTTTTGTTCGACACGCAAAATGATCCTCCAACCGTTACTAGATGCGCTAAAGAAACGTAAAAGAGCTACGTTGAGCCTCACGTCCACGTAGAGACTGGACTCACACCATTACAGAGCAGACGCCTCGCGGCACATCGCCCATTGTGCCTGGTTCGGCAAGAAACTCTCTCGGTACTCATTCGGTGCTTGAATATGCACGTCGAGCTGTTAAAGAGCCCGATCGAACATCATGCATCTATCATCAACGTTCCAATCCTTCAAAGTGGCCAACCATCACATGTCCACGATGCTTGATGGAGCAGGGATGGCCAGGCTTAATGCCATACCACCACCTTTGCGTTGCAAATGGCCGAGCCTGCGCAAGCCTCGCCCTCAAAGAAGATTCTGAAGTCAATCTTCAAAACGCCAAAGATCCAAAGTCCACAAACAAAGAGAGTCTCACGGAGCAGCATTATCCTCGCTAATTTCCCACCGCGTGCGCCACCATCGCCTATGCCGAACGAGACTCGATTGAGTGAAGTATACAGCGGATTTGGAATGCCCATCGAGTTGCTTATGGCGATATTGGATTATGTGCGGGACGACAAAGCGACTATCCGACGGTGCTGCGCCGTCTGTCGCTCCTGGCTTCCCTGCGCGCGATATTTCTTGATCTCCAGCGACTACACGCTCAATGAGCGCAATATGGGACGCCTCTTCGCGCTCCTGGCATCGCCAAACGCTACCATTGGGTCTTACATTTCGCACCTCACAATCCAGACCCGCCAGATTTCTGTCTTCCTCGATCAAAGCTTCGCCCTTGTTCCAGACGACGCGGGTGCGCGCTGGATGCGCCCCGCGCTTGACATTTGCGCCTGCTTGCGGTACATCCAGCCGCGCACCGCGTACACCCTGCGCGCGCTAACCGTACGCGATATAGGCTCGCTCTCGTTGACCGACTTCGGCGAGCTTGTCCCGCTTCTGCACACGTTCGCCGCGTTGACGCGCCTTGAACTTTCGCATTGTCTCTTCCCGACGCTCTCCACGCTCTTCGCCGTCGTCTGCGCGCGGCCGACACTCCAACGCCTGGCGCTTACAAACATACTCGTACAGGATGAGGACCCAGCAGCGCCTGAGCCATGGCTGCCGGCACCTCACATGCGCCTTCCACGCCGCCTCGCGCACTTCACAGTGCAGACCTCGCACCAGAGCGACATCCTGCTGTGGATCATGGCCCAGCACGAAATGCCTGCGCTGTCTTCCGTATCGCTCGGAGGCATTGGCCAGACGCCATGGGACCGCGGCGTCACCAACCGCTTCCTCGGCGCGCTTGGGCCGCACCTGCGCACGCTCAAGCTCTACCTCAGCAGCTGGAAGGAAGGTAAGAGCCGCGCCCTCCTCCCGAGCCGCGATCTGATTTGTCCCAGTGACGCTGGCGCACAACACGAATCTGCAGAGCCTCTCGATCAGCCGCTACTCGCTCGTCGGCGAAAAGGATCCCGACGGCGGCGTCACCTTTGACACCTTCCCGGGCCTCCTCAACATGCTCGAGCAGCTCGCAGCGCCGCAGATCGCGCACGTCAGCCTGCGCTTCATTAACAATCCAGAGGACCTCGACTGCGTTCCATGGGGGCACATCGGCCGCCTCTTCCGCGATCCCAAGTTTGAGGCGCTCAAGACGCTACGCATCCGCTGCGTCGGCAGGAGGGACGTCATGGAGCGCCTTGTTCGCATCAGCTTTCCGACGCTTGCGCGGCGAGGTATTCTGCGCTTCCAATGCGACATGGATTCTGACACCGGGTTATAGCTGCAAACATACATGTGAATAAATTGCAATTATGGTTTGGTTAGTGTACAGAGTGGGGATGATGGACACACGTCCGTCAACGGGAGTGGTCGCTTTCGACGACCTTTTCGCATCTTTTGCAGAGCTGGTCTTCCTCGGCGCGCGTGTAGGTCCAACACCGCGGACATTTCTGCTGCTCAGAGGGGCGCACACGGATCAAGACCTTCTCCCGGTCTTTATCTTCGTCCTTGGCTACCGTAATGATTTGCGATAAGGTCGGTAGAACCAAAAAGTATCCTCTCACTCACCTTCTATGAAGGCCTCATGATGCCACTCCACTTCGGCGGGGCTAGCAGGCGCGCAAGTTACCGACACGCGCGAAACAATGAACAAAGTGTGCAAGCCTTTGGCTGTGATTACGTATTGTGTGAGCTCCGCTTCCTAGCAATAGTTCAAAATGAGCACCTTCACGGCGCAATGCCATTAACGATGGGCTGTTTTCAAGCGACGCGGGAATGAAAATTTCTACTTCGGCTTCCAAGGAGCTCTTGATCTGCCTATTTACGCCGTTAAATAGTGAATATACATAACTCTATCGTATCACATACTTTTCTCGCCGTGCCTGTTCAAGGAGGGACAGAACGGTCGACCGGACTTCCAGAATTTGTGACATGTCTTGCCCGCTTTGATCGTCTTGCCAATGGACGTTCTAGAGGCGCCTCCCTGTTAGGCTCACGAAACACAATAAGTCAGTCAGTCGTACCAACGGTACCCACGGGGTCATGAAGACCGATTTGCCATCGGCCTTCCAGACCGCGTGTATCTCCTCCGCCAGATAGGGTAGAACAGGGGACATAATTTTGGTCAATGTGCCAAGAATCTGGGGCAGCGTGGGTTAACGGTATGCGCCTACTAGATACAAGGGCAAAGACAAATCACCTGTTCAAGAACGGTGACTACAGTCCTTCTTTCGTGCGAGTTAACGCCGTCGGCATATAGGCAGTCTTTGGTAATGTCAAAATAGAAGGACGACAAGCTATTGTTCACGAAATTGTTCAGGGCGTGAATCACTAGGACAGTCACGTTAGCCTAGAGTGCAACCGAAGGAGCATAGGAGTTCACCTCGAGGGAAGTTGTAGGCGCTGTACGCTTCCAGTGCAATTTGTTCGAGCGTGTATAACTCGTGCATGATGTATTTTTCACTCTGCGAGAAAGCCCCGTTAGGCAACGACTTTCCGTTAGCTGGAAGGCAGTAAAATAACGCACCAATCCCATTTCACCTCGAGGTACCCTCTGCATATCGTCCAACGACTCCCTCGAGCCCATGTTCCCGAGACAGAATCGCGCAGTATTCCTAAATTTACGCAGGGATTCCGCCGATTGTGCGATGACGATGGGGCCGATGGACATGTCCTTCCAGAAGTCTACGCTGGCTGCCCAGAGTCGCAGGAAGTCAGGCCCGTATGCAGGTTGTTTCTTGTCCTGGCCAGCAGGCCATCAGTGAGGTACACCGTAACGGAGGAGTTGCAAGTAGACATACTGCTGAGCCATGCACAATCGCCATCGGGCTGACGATATTCCCCAGCGACTTGCTCATTTTTTTCCCCTTCTCATCGAGGACCATCCCGTGCGTGAACAGGCTCGCGTACGGGCTCACCGGCGGCTCTGTGGGTGCGCGTGCGCCGATCGCTGTGAGCAGCTGGCTCTGGAACCACCCGCGGTGCTGGTCCGAGCCCTCGAGGCATAGATCCGCGTGGTGCGCCCTTGCCGCGCTGCGGCCGACGCCCATCTCGGGGAGCATCGCCCACGACGAGCCGCTGTCGAACCAGACGTCCATCGTATCGCGGCCCTTCGTCCATGTCTCATTCGCGGGCCTGCCGTCCTCGAGCAGCCACGGCGGCACAAGATCAGAAAGCGGCGCGGTCCACCAATCGAGGCCCGTACGCCCCAGGGCAGTGATGATATAGTCGAGCGTCCGCGCGTCAAGGACAACGCGCCCGGAAGCGATGTGCTCTAGGGCAGGGATGGGGACACCCCAGACGCGTTGGCGGGAGATACACCATTCAGAGCGCGAGCGGACGAATGCCTCTAGCCGGTTTCTGGCTGTTTGGTGACGGTCAGAGGACGCAGACAGGACGTTGCAAAGGACTCACAGGACTCTGGAAAGAACGAAACGTCTTCAAGGGCGGTCAGCGCGTCTTCCTTGATGAAATCAAGGTTCGCGAACCATTGTGAAGTGGCACTGGACGCAGCCGTCAAAGTTAAGAGTAGGAGAGGGTAAATGGCGACTCACGTCACGATGATAGGCTCTTTCGTTCTCCAATCATACGGGTATCGGTGCTTGAGTCGCTGGATCTTCACGAGGTTCCCCATTTCTTTCAATACAGCGACCATTTCCTTGTTTCCGTCACCCAAAACCTCCTTGCCTGCGAGTCGTTCCCCGAAGTGCGGGCCGACAACGTCTGCTATCTCAGTGGTAAATTGACCCTTTCCATCCACGTGGCAGATCAGGCCGGCGTTGAGGGAACGAAGAGCTTCATAGTCTTCTGCTCCGTGAGCGGGAGCGCAGTGTACGAGACCAGTGCCAGATTGGGATGTTACGTGGGCAGCATTGATTATGGGTAGTGATTGCGTGGAGGCGGGGAAGATTGGTTTGTAAGAAGCGCCAACAAGACCTCTGCCTTCAATCTTGCAGATAACCTCCAGTGGTCCCAAAAAACTACTCAGCACTTCGAGCCTTTCTTCGGCAATGATTGTGAGAGACCCATCAGCACCCTTCACCAAAATATACACGAGATCTTCGTGGACAGCGATAGCCTAAAGACGGGTTAGATTCGTCAAGAGACAAGATATTGGCTTTACCATATTTGCCGAGAGTGTCCAGGGAGTGGTCGTCCAAACAAGTAGATGCACACTTGGAGCATCTGAAACCAAGGCCTGAAGTTCAGCGTTCGCGAAGGTTGATTTGGGGTCGAGTTCGAATGTGACATAGACAGAGTGAGAGACATGATTGTCGCTGTACTCCAGTTCAGCTTCTGCAAGCGCGGTGCGCGAGGAGGGGGAGTAATGAACCGGTCTGTGCTGACGATAGATTTGGCCTTTCTCCACCATCTTCTGGAATATTCGCAGCTGCCTCATCTCATAATGGCGATCTGGGACTGTCAAAAAGTGTTGATGGATATCAATTCGAGTCACTCACCCAATGTCCGATATGTATGTTTCTCCGAGTCCCAATCCGCCATAATTCCTAGGGTTTTGAATTGGTCTCTCTGTGAGACGACTTCTCGTAACGCTGTGGTCTTTGCGCCATCACGGATGAGCGAAGCTGGGGTATCTATTGCCTTCCGCTGCAGAAATAGATTTGAGCTCATGAGAAACACGAACGAACGCTGTCCGTACATCCATCTCCTTCAAGGCTTTATTCTCGATTGGAAGACCGTGACAATCCCATCCTGGAACGTAACTGACGCGTCAATTCAGGATAAATCTCGCGTCAATTCAAGATTTTGGGGCTCACTGGATTTTTCGGCCTTGGGTCAAGTGAAAACGGTTGATGATGTCCTTGACAACCTTGTTCAAGGCATGCCCTGGTTCATGTTAAGTAACATATGTATGAGAAGTATACCTAGACGTACCCATATGTAGATCACCGTTTGCATACGGTGGGCCGTCATGCAGCACAAAAACAGGACCGTTTACATTATCTTGCTGCTCGGATCAGTAGCATCCCACACAGTGCAATTTTACACTACCTGCCACCGATACAGCGCGCCGCGCGTCAAATCTCCGTATGCCGTCTCGTTCGCCTTGTAGTCGGGCCTTAACGGAAATTGGGTCTTCGGAAGGCGCAAGGTCTCCGTGAATGCTTTATTGGCTTGCGATCCATTACACTTTTTAGCAGTGCTAAATAGAGAGCGCGCAAGGGCTTGCTTTCCGAATAGGCATGTGTTCCGTGTGAACGCCAGACGCGTTGGCATCAGGAACAACGTTCCTGGCGTCGAATGACGAAGGAGATAAGGCAGCACAAACGAGTTGTAGGTGGGTTGTAGCCTGTAGGTAGGTTCCAAGTAAGTTTACGAGTCGCGTTTCGAAAACGTCCCAGTCGGCCGTTGTTCCCACCGTCAGAATAGGATCAATTTATGTAATGCCACTATGTTTTGACTGTGTTGTCACTGCGCTCAGAAAACGCTGGCTGACGCGCGCAAGCCTCAAGAATAAGACCCATACAATGTATCAGAAAAGATTAAATTTATAGAATAAATCTATCTGGTCAGACACTAAATCGTGATGGTGCGTCCATGGTTTTGTAAATGCACAGGTTTCCGAAATTACAATGTCTTTGCTAGTATATCGGTTAGTACACGCGCCTGTCACGCGCGAAAGCTGGGTTCGACTCCCAGGCAGAGAGTTCTTTTTGAACAATTTTATGTCTCTTCCGGAATGTCTATATTTTGAAAATTAAATCTGAAGGGCCAAGGCTACTTAAGTTTTAAGCTTTAACTGCACTGAGTACTGGCTACATCTGCAGGTCTGTTACTCCGTGAGCATACATTATTACATAGATTTTTGGCATATCAAGAGCAGTGCATACAAGTATCGTCCATGGATATTATCAGAATATTATCAATACATCGTATGAACAGAAAGCATCACGTCATATATACTTCATCGTCCCACTTCATCGAGAACCAATTGCATCGGTTCAAATAAACCTTCAGCCCTACATAGCCCCTTCACTCTTGGATATTATCCACCTTAGGAGGTTAAAACGATATCAATTATTCTTCTATCCATGTAGGTAGGCAACGAAACATTTTACTCACCAAGCATGCAGAACGCCAGGTATCCAGCCAAGAATGCTCAGAGCGATGTTGATCCAAAAATCTGGCCGGAATCGAGTCAAATGAAATGGCTCAGTGAGTTCGGAATGAAGGCGTACCTGCTGCACATCCACGCTTAAAAAATACAGATACTGGCGGTAGAAATCTATTCAGATCGTCAATCAGTTAAATTGAGGCCTTAAGTTTAGTAGGCGCAGCGCAGTGTAAGTTGTAACATACATGGCAAGGAAGTAGAGAGCTACGTCGTAATTTGAGGAGACAACTTTGGTCATTTTCGTATGTATAAGTCTGATATGAGGTGGCTCTTGACGATAGGAAGGTTGATATTGGGGTACAAGGAAGGAGCCTCGCCGCTGCCTCGTTCTTATAGGAATCCGAAAAGAATGTACTAATTTTAGATAACCACGATGACGTCACAGAAACCCCTATTGATGACGCCTTGGATATTCAAAAGCATTTTGGGTTGAATCTGGGTGGGTGTTTAACCATACAAAGCACGTAGAGCGGCGTCGGACAACTTGACGTCGGCGTACATTGGAAAGTGGCGGAGGGCGCGGGAACCAATATGCACTTCTTGTTTGTATTTCGCGGGCATCGTAAGCACGGACACCTATTCCAGTAACCTTTATGATGTCTTCTTTCCGTTCCAAATATTGAGTGTTAAGTAATTGGAAAGAAATTTCCATACTTACATGGAGGGCCTGCCGTTAGATCGGCGTCTAGTATCCACACAAGGCTTCGTCTGAATAAAATGTTGAAACGGCAAAGTATTTCCATAACAGACCTTGGAATAATTGTTGATCAATGATCAGCATATGTGAGATTGAAGAGGCTGCACATCAGCGATTTGTGTGTGCTTCTGGATTTCTCTTACCGACCTGCAGGCCGCGACAAAGTCTTCTTTGCAGACTCCCTCGGTGATCACAATCGATCACTAACATATCTACAAATCTATTTAAAAATACGACACAGGAACCTTTCATCAGAACTTCTCCATCCCCTAGTGTTGCACTCGGGTCCTTAGACTCACCGAGCCTTTAAGTAGTCAGAGGGTACGATGTGAAATTACATTCAACGAACATGACAACCCTCCTTCTGTGCGGAACAGGCTCAACGGGACAGGCAATCGCCAAGCTCTTGCAGGCAGCTAATCGCCCGCTCGTCATCACATCGCGCGCTGGGAAGGGACCAGAGCCGTACAGGACAGTCGCATTCGAGTGGGAGAATCCCGCGACGTTCGCGAATCCCTGGGAGGTCGACGCCAACATCGACCGCGTCTACATTGTGTCGCCGACAATATACGACATGATGCCGCACGCAAAACCGTTCATCGATCTCGCGATCGCGAAGGGTGTCACCCGCTTCGTGCTGCTGAGCGAGAGCGAGCTCGCGCCGGGCGATTTGTACACGGGGAAGATCCACCAGTATCTGCTGGACGTCGGTGTGGATCACTTTGTCCTGCGGCCCACCTGGTTTACCCGTGCGTCGCCCGTCTTGACCTGTCCCGGCGCGTCTGTGATCTGATTGCTGATTACCTCTGCAGAGAACTTTGGCCGCTATTTCTATCACAGTATCCGGGAGCAGAACGAGATCTTCTCGGCGACGGGGAACGGGCGCATTCCATGGGTGTCCGTGGAGGACCTCGCACAGCTCGCATTCGAGGCGTTGACCGCGGAACAATGTGCCAACACAGACAAGCTTGTCTTCGGACCTGAGCTCTACACTTACGATGAGGTACGTCCTATCTCACGACGCTTCCAATGGAACACCTATACCAACGTTCAATAAGATCGCCGAGCTCTTCACTGAAGTTCTGGGAAGGAAAATCACTCACAAGAAGCTATCTGTCGCCGAGTTCGAGCAAACCTTTGTTACTTTCGGGGTGTCGCCCGAGCATTCTAGGTTATTGGCGTCTATGGAGGAGGCGGTGTCGAATGGCATTGAGGAAGGCCTGTACAATTCTCCTGCAGAGAAGAAGTACATCGGTAAACACAAGCTGTCCGATTACATTCGAGAGAACAAGGCGTTATGGATCACGGAATAGATAACTCGGCTCGGGGATTGCTGCGGCTGCCTGAATATTTGTTTGTGGTTTAGCATAATTTCAAAGTGTTGGATCTGAGCCTGGAGTAAATGTAACAATCAAGTTAACTGGTAAACTCCCTCGATAGACGCAAATGTGCGGGTAGTTAGGTGCATACATCTATTATGACCATGGCATAACCTGGCGGGACGTACTATCCAACCGACATACATATTGTTTATCAGCCTCTATCCCTTTGAGAATCAGGGCTTCTCTTCGGGTGTGTCGGCCGCCTCCACTGTCAGAACCTTGTCACGCAACGACGCCAGCTCCGCAGGCGCCTTGAACACGGTGGACAACGGGAACTTGACCGCGCATGCGGCGGAGAACTCGTCTGTTCGCGGCGACTTGAATGAGGACAACAATGTATGGGCAACCGTCGCCGTCTATACACCGCCACTATTAAAGACCATCTATTTCTGCACTCTGAAAGATACGCACTTTAGTGTCCAACTTGACTCCATCTCCGAAAAGATTGAATAGTACGCTCTCGACCTCCGCAGGAGGGGCTTCGACGCGGCGCAAAACACGCGCAGCAGCGAGGACAGCACTACCGTCGGTGGCGTGGCGCTGCAGATACTGCGAGTTGTATGTTTCCAGCGAAACTTCCGAGGGAATCAGCTTGGAGACTGCCTCGATGAAGACTGGGCCGATAGGCGCTGGAGGCGCTTGAGGGAGTGCCGCTGCTGGTGATTTTGTTGGGTATCTGTTGCGTTTATGATATCCAACTACATACCTCGTTGTTTGAGATCAACCAGTCTCACATGCAGCTCCGAGTATTCGGGATCCAGAGCAGCAGCATGGTTGAGTGCACCGACGGCTTGCAGTAGTTTCTCTGTTGCACCCAGTTAGTCTTGCATATTAGAGAAGAATTGTGGAGGAAGCGCACTCCGGCGAATTGCCACATCGTAGATAGCTATCCACACGTCAATGTTATTGGGTGCGAGGGTTTTGAGAGGCATAAGGAGATTGGCAGCCTGTTCGAGAGCGTCAGTGCTGGCAAGCAACTTGAAGCCGTCGGGATCTTCGTCCTTGGGAGGTGCAGGTTCGAGTTCTTTGTCATTTGCTGCTGGGGCTACAAGACAGTAAATGGTCAACAATTTCACAAGCTAGTGACAAGTAAGGATATACCCTTTTTTTCTTCCTGGACTTTCGATGCGGCCTTCTTGGCCTTCTTCTTGGCCTTCTTCTCTGCATCAGTGAGCTGGCCTTTATTGAGGTCAGATAGAGTCTTGTCTTCTTGCAAGAGAAGGCGTTACACACTGTTCGATGTCAAAGCCGTGACAATGGAAGGGTCGTCAGATACTTCCACAAATATTTTGCTAGCTTCGATAGCGGCCGAAATGTACGCTGGATTTGCACGAAGCTGATCCTCCCATTTTAGTAGCCTGTACAGTCATTCAACGCACAACACGCTGGCAATGATATTTGTCACTTACTTGAGATAGATGCTAATCGTGAACTTGCGTAGATTGTAACCGTGGAAGTCAAACTGATCGTCCTCAAAGTCGTCGAAGGCCCTCTTCACAGCTATATATCGCTTTAACGCCATATTTGGTCGGCCAGAAACACGGTATGCGGCGGCACTCTCTAATAAGAACAGAAGCGATTGCATATCTTCGAGGTCAGCTGCGGGCGAAAGCGCGTCCTTCTGGAGCCACAAAACGAAAGGAGTGAGAACCGAACATTTGTTGACTAGTCAACGGACGAACCTTGGTGAACAGCCCGAAAATCGTCTCTGCTTCTTTAGTCATTCCGGCCCGCAACAGGTACTTTCCACATTTGGTATTCAAAAAGCGATCCTGTCCGTCGAGAAGGCGCGCTTCATTTGCAGCTCGCGCAGCGCCGATAAAATCTCCCGCTCGCTTCAGGGCTCGCGCTCGCGCCAGATGCAGTTCAGGGAGTGTGGGGGTGTGCTCAATAGCGATATTGAGGAGAGCAAGGGATTTGTCGGGTTGAGATTGGGAGGAATAATGTTGAGCGAGGAAGTATAGTGTCCAGAGATATGTCGTCGGTTCGATATCGGAGGCTTTGCTTGAAGGCGCGTACTGCTCACGAAGGTCTTCAGCTATGCGTTCGATGGCATCCCGTTTAGTCGCATCGGCATAGAGAGACTTGACATCAGCGAACAGAGAAGGAACCCCTTTCACCAGGCCACGTTCGATATATATTTTGGCTAGCTCCACAAATTTTTCTTCCGAAGCAACATTGAGTTGTAGTCGGCGCGGTGCAGTGGCACGGGGGTTTTGCACAGCGAATTCCTCTAATTTGGTGACAGCCTCGGGGTTCGGCTCATCTGTGATAGGTTACAGCATGTTGACAAGACATGGGCGCAGGACTCACTAAATAGAATTCCCAGACTTTCAAAGTAGCCACGATATGTTTCGTAAGAGTCCGCGTTGTGCTCAATCAATGCGCGCCACGCTTCCTCCGCCTCGGGGGCGTTTTGTTTCGTGAGAATGTGCGCTACGCGACTGTCAGTTGCGAACGATGCTCTGTTGATACACCGTACCTCGTGTCTCAAGAATAGCAGTTCGATCAACGATGGCTCGCGACCTCGAGTTGCTGTCGAGCACTGAGAGCGCTTCGGAGAATTCTCCAAGTTCCACCAGTATGCTGATGTAAAACAACAGCGTTTCCGAGTGTTCTATATCGTAATCGGGAACATTCTACAATAAAATTAGTTCAAATGTTTGGGTAACAGGGAAGAATCGCACCTTTAGGGAGCGCTGGTAATGTTCCATCACTTTACGCGCCTCCTCCGGGTGCCCTGCAAGTCGATGGGCCACGGCTAGCCCAACCCAGTTCTGTCGTTGATTTGGACGCAGAATGAGAATCGTATGCCGCGTGTCGACCAAGGTGTCGAACAGCCGTAGATGTGTCTGCAGCTGGGCTGAATCACGCAGCAGGTTCATGTTGTCCTACTATCGATGAGCGCTGGCGATGCACTATGAGAGGCATTGCTCACCTTATCGAATCTCAACGCTTGCGTATATGATTTGAGAGCCTCTTCGTAGTTCTTGTCTGCCTTCTGGACGAGCCCGAAAACATGCCAACAGATGTGCGAGGTCAGATCGAGCCTGACGCCTTTCTTGACGAGCTCAAGGCCTTCCTCCCGGCGGTCTTTCATGTGCGTCAACACCAGCCCCTTCATGCATAGTGTTTCTGCACGATACAGCCATCAGCAGCATTTCGGACGATATCTCGGGGATTCACACCTCCATGTTCTGGAAACTTCTTGAGGATTAGATCGGCGGTTTTGAGACCCTTTTTTATTTGGCGGGTCTCGTATAGCGTGAGGAGCTCTTTGAAGAGACTTGCTTCCTTCGATGGGAGCGGGACGCGCTTTCCTAAGGATTTTGACATCGGGTGCAGCAGTAAAAATGCAGAGCTCCGGACTTGTCGCGTCAGCGCCGGTAAACAACGCGTCTAAACTTGATCCAAACCAAACTTTCATCCGACCACCACATACTATCCAATTTTCACGACGATGATAACGTCTCCTAATGCCGCCAATGATTCAAATATCTCCTACTCGGATTGCAGTGGATATCTGGAGTGCAGCGCAAGTGCAGCGCCTTGAGGTCGAGTTTTTGCCCTACGTCACCGATGAATTCAACGTAGTGATCAAACAAGTGTTTCGTCAACTTGAACCAGTGGCGACTTTTGGCCGTTTCTCGAGGGGATTTCTCGGTCTGTCACTGTCAGGATCAACTCAAACTTAAATTGCATTTATTCACACCCGAGGTGATGAAGTCACGGTGAAGTTCGTACAGGAGCCAAAATTATCGCTACAACCACAGTTCTCTTTCCGTGGAGTGGCAAGCTATTTACTAGTAGGTTCTGCTGGAGGCTATTTATGAACGACTGACCGACTTTTACATTCAGGTATCGCATCGCGCAAATATACTTTCAGGTTGGAACTAAACTGAGCAAGTCTGGTGTGCGTCTCATCAGCGACCTTGCAACACAAGTGCTCAGTTGCACTCCGATCTCACACAATCGCAGCACCGTTTTTTCTGAATGTATGGATGCAAACGACTTCGTTGTCAAACAAAAAAAACGCAATCTCAAGTTATCGTGGCTATCCGATATATTAATAACGTCACTTGGAGGGGAACTGGTGGACTTGGAGCTCTGGAAACTAAGATAAGGAAGTATACACCCAACAAGTCACTAGATGGTTAATCCCATTCATTGTTCTTTTATCTTTGAGACCTCTCTATCTTTCTTCAAGGCTCCAGTCACGATTCGCCCAGGACTGGTTAGATGTATTGAATAAAAGGGTGATATCCCTCTGCTCTCACCATGGTCACGATCCGCCCCAGGATCAGCTAAAAGGGATGAGATCCCTTGATAGTCGACGTGTCGTACTCTAGTGCTACGAGGATTTCAAGAAACCTATCATTCAAGCGTGGCTGTCCTGGTGGTTTCTTCGCGCCACTTCAGAAACGTATCCTTTCGAAAGTCTTAGTATCAGAATGCTCGAGGCTCCGGGCCTGACGACTAGACTAGAGCAGGCCAGTAATTTGTCAATTTGTCCACAAGATTCCGTAGTACTATTAAGTGTATTGAATTTGGAGCGCTGTTTACAAATGCCTGCGAAAAATGAATCGTGGCTGTTTTTGATTGTGAAATTTGTACATACACCATACTGGTCCAAAAATTCGGGGAATTGAACTTGAATTGGACCGCGATGAGCAAAGAATAACGAAGTCTGCAAAAGACTTGCAAGCGCGGGCCCGGACGACCGGGCCACTGGTTGGCCACGAGCCAAGCACATTCAACAGAAATGTGGCAGTGCAATAGAGGCAAACAACGCGTGCTCAAAACAGAACCCTGAGTCTGACGGAGCCGCATCTCTCACCGTCCTTTTCCCGCCGTCCATGGCACCCAACACCCGTGCTCCCAAGCAGCGCCTCACATTTCGAGAAAAGCTCGCCGGAAAGGGCATAACCACCGACGCTCTTCTCAAGAAGCTCAACACGCTGCATAAACAGCTTGCTACTCTCGATCAGGAGACTGTCGATACCAACTCACTAAACACGGCACGCGGCGAGCTCGTACACACCTCCCTTCTGCTACACAAAGATCGCGGCGTGAAGGCGTTTACTGCATGTTGTCTTGCCGATATCCTGCGATTATACGCGCCGGAAGCGCCATATACGCAGCATGAATTACGCGACATCTTCCAGTTTTTCTTCCGCCAGCTTTCCACGGGGTTCAAAGGGCCGGACGAACCCTACTTCAATGAATACTTTCATCTAGTCGAGAGTCTGTCGACAGTGAAGAGTGTGGTGCTAGTGTGTGATCTGCCGTCTGCGGACGAGCTCTTACAGGAGATATTTCGCGACTTATTCACCATCGTCAAACGCGACTTTACGAAGAAAGTTGAAATCCTCATGGCTGATATCCTCGTGGCATTGATAGAAGAATGCACCTCGCTGCCCAATGACGCGCTGGAGATCATCATGGCGCAGTTTGCGGAGAAAAACGCAGTGAGTAGCAGCTTCGCCTCACCTCTATCATGTAAACTCACGACATCTCCAGCTGGCTCAACCAGGTTATCGCTTGGCTGTTGCTGTTTGTAACGGGGCAGCTGATCGTCTCCAACGACACGTCGCACAATATTTTGGGGACCTGCTCACATCTTCACCTGACGACGACGACGACGCCGATACATCGGCCACATCCTCTGCCACGGCACACAACTTAGTCAAACGCTTGCACCGCGCATGCCCGTCTATCCTACACAGTGTCATACCCCTCCTTGAAGCAGAGCTCCGCGTAGAAGGCATCGGTCCTCGCCTTATCGCGACGCAGACCCTGGGCGAAATGTACGCAGCGGAGAAGAGCGGACCGGAGCTCGTCAAGAAATACCCCGCCACATGGGCCACATGGCTGAATCGAAAGGCGGATGTCGCGGTGCAGGTCCGGCTTAAGTGTATGGAGGCCATTCCACCGCTCATTGCAAATTTGCCCGAGACGAGAGACGCGCTCGAGGATCTGTTGAAGGGCAAGCTTTTGGACCCGGACGAGAAGGTCCGCGCGGCGACCTGCAAGGTCTTCGCACATCTGGATTATGAAGGTGCTTTGCATCACGTATCGGAAGCGTTGCTGCGGGAGCTTGCTGGGCGTGCATTGGATAAGAAGGTATGTTCCCTCACAAAGCGGCCCGAAGGATTTCTGACCGTGTTTTTCCTAGAGAATCGTTCGTACAGAGGCCTTGAATAGTATTGGCAAGCTTTACGGTCTTGCGTGGCCAGAAATGTACGATGTCGCACTCTGCTACATTTGGCGACATTCATAACCTCTTCCACAGCGAAAACAACGACCCTTCTGCCGTGCGGCAATTTGCATGGATTCCTGACGAGATCTTGCAAATGACACTCACAAGCGCAGATATCCGGTTCGTTCTCTTACATTGTCCTGTAATCTGTATACCGACGAATGTCCAGGGTGTCCGTCGAACAGGTCTTATTTGAACACATTCTTCCCCTGCCCGCTACAGGTGGAAAGGACAAAGATGTAGATGTTAATGCGTGGACAGACCGTTTGCTCTCCACTATGCGATACCTCAGCGAGAAATCCATCGGCATTTTGATAAATTTGTCGGGAATAAAAACAAAGTAGGCATTCGCTTCCTGATCCTCTTTTCTATTCAGTTGACTGATCATACCATGGGACAGTCGACCAAACGGATATGACGTGTATCTGGAGAGCTGCATCAAGAATAACGGCGGGATCATCGACAAGGACGAGGAAGCAATCACCAAGCGCCTCAAGGCCTCCACCACGCACCTAGCGAGTTCCTTCCCCGAACCTATCAAGGCTGCAGAGGACCTCCAGGCATTTGCGAAACTGAATGAAAATCGCCTGTACAAATGGCTTGCGACGTGTATGGATCCGCAGACGGATGTTAAGGGTTTGGTGAAAGCGCAGGTGAGATCTGCATAGCTGTTCTTGCTCTCAAGCACCGACCTGACGAATTCTGGATCATCCAGCACGAGTTCCTTAAGCGAACAGAGCAACTGGCGCCTATCATCGTCAACACGATGGCAACCTTCCTCCGCCGCGCGTCATACTCTATCATCAACACTTCGTCAATTCCACTTCTGCTGAAGCACATTCAACACACATCGTCGAACAAAGCGACCGAACGGGCGAACGCAATCCAAGCCACCCGGTTAATGGGTGAAATCGCGCGATACACACCGGCGCTATGCAAGGCCCACGTTGGTGAGTTGTGCAAGGTTGTTGCGGGGACCGATGGAAAGGGCAAGGGCAAAGCGAAGGGCGAAGACGGGGAACACGCACTGGAGGGTGCAGTGATGGCACTAGCGAACCTAGTCAAGTGGGACGAGAAGATCGGGTCGATGATAGACAAGAAGACTAATGAGCGCATCATGAGCCTTGCCCTCGGCATCGAATGGCGGCGGGCCAAGTTCGCTGCCAGGTATCTTGCGTTTTGCAAGACCAAGAATACGCTATGCGCGTCGTTGGTGGAGGTGTGTGTTCGATGTCCTCCCTCATAACTATCTTCCCAACTCACATTCATTTTTAATATCAGTCTATCGCTCTCGCCATGGAGGATGTAGATTCGGAGTTCCCAGTGGCTCATATCGGTGCCCTCACTCAGATTTCGCGCTTTGCGCCAGACGCTTTTGAACAAAAGAGCGATGTTATCATGACATACTTGATCAAGCGCGTGCTCATGGTTCCTAGTCCCGTGGATCCCGTGCGCTACTTCCAGTGATTATATTCAAACTTTGGCTTATTGTTTCCTTAGGCGGATGACGACCAGGAAGAAGAGTGGCTTGAAAACGAGGACGTGCCCGACGAACTCCGAGCGAAGGTGTTTGCGCTCAAGGTGTGCCGCAACCGTTGCCTTGCGCATGCGAAGTCTGCGCAGGCACTGGAAATCGCGACACCGGTTTTGAAACTTCTTGCGACCCTTGTAGAGCATGATGGGACGCTCAATCCGGAAATTGAGGAAAAGTGAGTTAGGACGAATTTGTCTTCGATTTCCCCGCTGACCTGGCTGTGCTTTAGCCCGAAAGTCAAATCGCGCTTGCGGCTGCAGGCTGCGGTGTCGTTATTACATCTATCGACTGTGGAGACGTTCGCAAATGCGATTACACCCAGGTTCTTGCGAGTGGCTTGCGTGATACAAGTTTGTCCCTTCTCATTATCTACTTCGGATTACGCGGCGCTTACCATCGTCATTGTCTGTTAGGACTCGTGCTTCAACGTCCGGCAAATATTCCTTACGAAGTTGCTTGCGCTTCTTCAGCCGCGCAAACTACCAGCGCGGTTCAATGTGATACCATTTCTCACTGTAATGGACCCTGAGTCGGACATGAAGGTTACGGTAAGCCGTTCATTGTTGTATTTTTGTTGGCCGAAGCTGATACCTGCTTCTAGGCATCCTCTTACATTACCAACGCTAAAGCTAGGATGCCACCAGGTATGTTGTCCTATCCCCTACATGGATATTGAATGGGATGATGACTATCATCAGGTATTCGACTGGAGCACTTAGAGACCACATTCATCCGTCTGCTCCATCTTCTTGCCCACCACCCCGACTTTGGCATGGAACAAGATGAACTCCTGGATATGGCCACGTGAGTTTGACCTTCTTGAAGAATTGTACTACGACTGACGCCAGAAACGTGTTGACAGCTATGTGCATTTCTATTTGGAAGTTATGGCCTCCTCTGAAAATATCTCTCTTCTTTACCACCTTGCGCAAAAAGGCAAAACAGTACGCGATCCAGAGTCGCAAGGGTCAAGCCAGGTATGTATTCAATCCGAGATCTCGCGTTTCGTACGTGATGCTTATATATTTGTATTGCTCTAGAATTTCTACGTTGTGTGCGAATTGGCCCAGATCTTGATCAAAGCGCAAGCGAACACGCATTCGTGGCTACTCTCCAGCTATCCGGGAAAGATCAGGCTCCCTGCTGACATCCTAAGGCCTTTGCCCAGTCCCGAGGCGACCAATTTGGTATTCATGGTCCTCTAGCCCGTTCACTGAAGTATTCTGACGATTGAGACCAGATTCTCAAGACCGTGTACCTTCCGGAAAACGCCAACGCGTGGTTAGTTGAACGCTTCAAGCTCCCTGGTTACAAACAAGAGAAGGAGAAGGAGAAGAAGGAAAGGAAAGGTCGCATCCCTGCTAAGCGGAAAGCACCCGCCGCGAAGACTAATGGGCATGCAAAGTACGTTATCTGTATTCTAATCCCATCCATGTACTCCCTTCTCATGCTACTGCTCAGGCGTGCGCGGAGAAAGCGCAATGCGTCAGATGATGACGAGGACGACGATGGCGCCGGCTCTGATGTCGTCGCAGAGGACGATAGCGACGTGGAAATGGCCGATGCTCGACCAACTAAACAGCGGAAGAGCGACGTGTCGGAAAGCGGTAAACAAACCAGGGCAGAGCGGCTAAGTGCGCGGACGCAGGCCAAGGTACGCATGATGAGGCGATCACCAAAATATTGTTAATCCGTGCTCTCTATCCAGGAGAGGCTTTCGACCGGGAGCAAAAAGGCGACGACACCGTCTGACGATGCTGATGACTAGCAGGCAATCCCATTCTCAGGACTGTATCATCCTTTCATGTTTCTGTTGCTGTCGCTATCTGTAATGCTATGTACGCCCTACTGTATCGATTGCTCGTTACTTATTATTTTTCTTATTGATTTTGCAAGGTATTATTGATGTTGTTTCACCTTGTTTCCATATATGCCCCTGAATCATAATTCATGAAGACATCGGATCTTCCTCAACTTCTCGGTCTCCGTAATTTCCTTTCTGAATCACTGAAATGCATCCATGCTCGCAGGGCTTTGAGATATTGATTGCTACAACGAGGTGCGAGGCCACTTATATACTGGAGGTTTTAGTGGAAATATCCGGCCATCAACATTTCACCGATGTGATAATCCACTTCAGCTAAATCACACACCAGGTCCATTAAGTGTTGCCTCCGTCTAAAAATACCGCGAATCCGCTTCTTTGCGCTGTTCTGGCCTCAAGCGCACAACGACTGGTGACATTTTACCTATTGCTTATACATTGAAGCTCGATCTGATCTTAGTTACAGGCCAAGCGCCTCCCATGGCCATGCGGCTGCGTCGGCCGTATCACGCATTCATCCCGAAACCGGTGCTTATATGTGTGCACAATGACCTTCACCATCCTTCACCCAAAGTCACAATGAGCGGGGCAAATAATTTGCGCAGCTCAGGGCCTACACCCAAGCCTATAAAGCGCCATATTTTTTCAAGTGCGATGTGTATTCCATACCGCGCAGTCAACACCGTTCCTCCATGCGCGCGCCAACCCCCATTCCCGAGATCAAAAGAGAGGCCTCGTTCAAAACGTTATTGAAAGAGGCTTGGGCGAATTCCAACTCGATGAGCGCGCTGGAAGACAGGTTAATGGCCGTTATCAACGGCATGTCCATGCCCTTGAGCGAGGACGACCGGCTCGTCGTCGAATCCTACATAGCTGCCATCACACGGGCGCTGGGTATCGACATGGCCCGCCGGCTGAAGGCGACGATCAGGCAACCCGTTAAACACTGCGTACGCTGTCATGCCCCATATTCCGAGGACGACTTCGGGACGCCCTCCACGCCGTGCGTCGTCCCGCACGCTATGTGCTCGCGCAGCTCGGAGAAGCGGCACGGTGGAAGCGAGCGGTACAGGGCGGTGTGCTGTGGCTACAGGGCGACGATCGTCGAAGAGGCGCTCGGCACTGGCCGATTCGTCGACGTGGAACTACTTACGAACTGCTTCGAGGGGCGGCATACGACGGATGTCCGCGCAGTGGAGAGCTACGGGCCGGGGGGTCCGCGTGCGGGGTATAATTGCGCGAACGTCCATCCTTGCAGCGTTGTGCAGGGGCGGTGCGTCAGGGCATGTGTGCAAGGCCGCCTGAATAAACTCGTCTGGGACTGGGAGTTCGAGCCGAAGTATGCGTGGATGGCGCACCATCCACCGCTGGGGTACGGGGGAGCTGTGGATAATATTCCGCCGCTTACTGCTACGAGGAGCGACACTATTTACCAATGGATCGCGGTCCCGACGGACTCGTTGCGGTCGTGACATACTTATGGCTTAGAGCTGTCGATATTGCTTTGAATATTGCTTTGAATTTGCTGTATCACCATCACCACCGTAGTCCATATTTATTTTTCTAGTTACTGGTATATTTACAGACCCAATACTCTATACAACCAATCTTGAGTGGGCAACAAAGCGCGATGTTCAAATTATGTAAATCACATTCCGGCATTCATTCACCTCTTCACGTTCTTTCACAGAATCACACCATCACGTTCGCTTAAGCTTTGATATCACATCTCGCATGTTTCTCCCAATGCGGCAAGGGAACCTACATCATAGACGTTAAGCTGGTCCGCAATAACCATTATTGGAATGCGCTCTGGACACCGCGTGCGATGTCTTCATCCACATTTAGCTTGACCGGGCCTGAACGGAGCGGGTAATACATGCGACAGCCGCTGAACTTGAATAAAATTCTAATTTTCTTGATATTTCCTGAGCGGAAGCAAACATGAGTGGCACAAAGAAAAAACTTATCCTTGACGGTGAATAATCAATGCATGCCCAGTGCATGACAAACATGGTCATCCCCAGGCTGCCACGGAAATTATTGACTCGCCGCAAATTCGCAGCTAAATTGACTCCGAACCTCGTACTGCCTGCAGGCTGCCAGGGTCTGACCTTCCTGACAGAGCGCCAAATCTTCCAGCTTGGATAATCGTTCGGGACCCGGGAAAAGGCACAGGATGCCACTCGGAATTTGAAAGCCGTATCTTTTTCTGTATCGACTACTGAGTCGGGTGGGATAGATAAGAAGGACAGCGCCGCGTTCTGCAGGTCTTATTAGTATATCGTGTGTCCACCAAGGCTTGTCTGAGGCCTGCGGAGAATTGGTGCAACATTATCGAGAGGTATGGACAGGCCATTCAAGCTGTGTGCACTGGGTCGACCGCGAGCGTCGCTCGTGAAAATAAAAGCTCGCTCGGACGTCAGGTTGGACGTCCGCGCCCGGCGTGTCTGGCTGGGCCGAGCCTACGTATATTGCGGATACACTAACAAGTCCGCCGGTGAAGTCGGCGCATCTATATATTTTTCTCAAAAATTTCGGTGTTAGTGCAGATACCCTGGAATTCTGAGGGAGTATGTGTCTCCTTCAGCCTTCGTAGAAGTTTCACAATCAGTTTAATTATTCGGACATCAGTAATGGGTCAACCGTCCATTCGGAGATGCAGGCGCCCGGCGCTTGATGTTATATAGTAGCGCTTGACATTCCATGTGGTGCAAATTGCCACTGGTCGAGACCTATATTATGCTACTGCTAATGTATGGTTCGCACGCATGAGCTCGAGATGGGGTCCCTCATCGGCGGATATGCTTATGGACATACGGAAGCGTCTCGGCGCACTGGTATATATGTAGGCGCTCGGTGTTGTGGCGGCTGCAGCGGCTCCTGGCTTCTCGGAGGTCTGCCTGCGGCAATCACCAGGCGGGCAATGAACATTATTAGGATAGAATTATTACGCTGTGCAGGTCCGATGTTTCCACTGCACAAATGCTTAGTAGTATGTCGTGTGGCACCTATTGCGTCGGAGGCGGTTGTGAAACGATGTTTTAAATCATGGTAGTTGCGTCTGTGCGGTCGTCCGCGGAGGGTGGCACGGCGATACCCACTGTATGCGATTATTGCAATACAGAGTGCAATACGATAATTTATCGCCTTGGGGCGTCCTGGGCGTCTATTCCTGGCGCCCAGTTCTATAAATTTCGGTGGCGCGCGATACGATGCCTTATGGTGCGCTTCGGGCAGCCAGCCGACGGCTTCATTCGTGTTAACTTGTTCTGACGTGCAGCACGGACATCGCCGGTGCAGTGCGATAAGTATACATAGGCTGGTATAGGAAGATGTCCGGGAATGGAATGACCGGGTGCCTGTGAGCGCGCTGATACCGGCGTCTTATGCGCCTATCGAAGTCCGTGCTTGCTTTCAAGGTGATATGGAACCTGCCCGACTTCAAACCTAATGTAATATTTAGCGCGCAAAAAGCACCGGCCAGTCCCATGCACGGACGCACACTCCGCGGGAAAAAAGGACGGCTGCATAGTGAGCGTGCAAGTACTGCAATATGTTTACCTATTTATTATCTGAACCCATACACACGGTGGCTATCGCCCTGCGGCATCCAGGGCGTCTGCTCATCTATCGGCAGGGCGCGATATGGCTGGCATTCTGGCTTCTCGTAAGTGCAAAAATAGCGATTTAATGATCGCCGCGCCGCTGGAGCGTGCGCCGCCGCTGTCGCCTGTCTCCTTTACGCAGGCGCGGTACGGGGGCACCTGTATTGATTGGATCACGTCGACCAGAAGCAGTCGGTGGGCGTCCGTGGACGAGGAGCACGGACGCCGGCGTCTTGTGCAGTCGTGCGTGCGTGCGTGCTTTCAAGTGATATGGAGCCTGCACGACGTCAAACTCTGTATTATATTTACCGCGCGGAAGACACCGTCCGTGTACCCGAGATAAGACGACGGCGCGCCGCAGGCGCCTTTATCCCGCGAGGCGGGGAGGGACCAGCGCGCATGCAGTGGCGGAATGCGGGTGGGTTAAGCGGTAACGGGGGATGCACGGGCGTCTGTCGGTGCTGGTAGATTATGCTTACCAGATGGAGTCGGGCTAGGACCAGCCAGCGCGCTGCACCGGCGTCTTATGCGCCACCTACCAGGCCTTTGGCCCTCGGGCTTTGGTGTTATCCTGGTCGGCATGCCATTGTGTTTTCTATGTAGAGCGAGTGCGCGGATAACAGCGTGGCCATGTGCGGCAGGCGGGCGTGGCTGCCTCCTTCCTCCTTTCCCCTTCAAGTTTACGCGTCGTTCACGCGCCCTCCGTCATGCTGTCTCTTTTCACCACGCGCTGCGGGGATTCATAAGGGTTCACGAGCGCCTGTGCTGGGCTACATATACCCAAAGGAGCCGAGGGAGGAGCGCCGACGCCGGCATTCTGGGCGCGCCCACGCTTGCTCTAACTTTGACAATAATAGCGTTGTACATAGCGCAGAGCCTCCTCAGCGTGGCGGGGCAAGGATTTGATATCGGTCTGGTCGGTGTCCGCGTGGCCTTGCGCGCGTTCCCTGTTTATGCAAGCGGCGCCGCATACGCACACGCACACGCACACGCGTAGCGCTCGATCACGCGAAGTGGGCGACAGCGTCGCACCGGCGCCGGCGTTGCATGTATATTCATAGACGATTTTTAATTTAATGGGCATTGGGCAGATAGCATGATTATCGAGCTGGGCCTTAATTAATCGGACCGTGTGCGCAGTGCGATGAGAAGAAGACAGTGGGATGAGAAGACGAAGACGGCGCGCGCACATAAGAAGACGCCGGCGCGTCGACGACATTCGACAGAGAAAATCGCGAGGAAGGAAAGTCGGCCCATTGACATAATACCGGCGCTCGTCCCGCGAGGTGGGGCGACATCAGCGCACCGGCGTCCCTCGGCGTCCGCACGCAGCCCGGGCCACGCACTGGTGGGGGTCCCCGCAGTGCTGTACGTTATACTTCCTCCCAACGCAGACCGGGTACTTGGACAGATAAGGCGCCGGCTCTCACTGTTAGAGTTCATGCGCGGCTGTCCGAGTCTGTGGTCGCGGTATGCGAAGCAGCGAGAAGCACCTGCCTGCCTGCTTGCATAGATAAGGCGCCGCGCGGGGTAGGTTCGGTTCGCGGTTTGAGCGCGCGCACCTATGTCTGTAAGCAGAGTGGGGGTATACGTGCTTTGATGAGGGGTGGCGCGGGGCCTTGGCTGTTAAGGTTTATGGGCGACTGTGCTTGTTCGAGCTATGTATGTAATGGGCTGCGGGCCGGGGCCGGCGGCGTCGAGCACGCGGAGAGCACGGAGGATGGGGGGCACGGAGATGGCGACCAAGGGGTGTGGGGGAGGGGTGAAGAGGGTGGGGGGGAAGGGGGCAGGGAGGCGTGCGGCCGAGGCAGGCGTGCGTGCCATGCATGGAGATGCGCATACGCGCGGGCGGGCGGACATGCTTACTTGCGTTACGAGCCACGGCCGTGCTGTCGTGCGGCGCCCATTGCGCGTGTCGGGTGCGGTCGCGGAGGGCCGTAAGGCGATGGCGGGCGCGCACTGGCAGTGCGTGATTATCGCGCTCAGATGTGGTGTGGGTGTTCTATCGTGGTGTTGTACTAGATCATGTATCGGGGCGCGCGATATATGCGCGCGTGGTATTCAGCCGACGGCTTCATTCGTGTTGTCCTGGACTCGTCGGGCGCGCGTCAGGCGCGCTGGTGCCGGCGGCTTGTGCGCCTGTCCGTGCTTGCTTTGCTTGCCTGCGGGAGGGAGTAGGAGGGTGGGGACGGGCGGTTGTCGTTCGGGCGGGACGCTGGGGGTGGAAACACTGCGAGGTGCGGAAGGTGACAGGAGGGGAAGGGGCGGGGTGGGCGGGCGCGCGCCGGTGGTACGTGCGTGCATGCAGGGGCACTCGGTCTGACGCTGAGCTCGACGATCGAGCGCGGCAGGCGGGCGGAGGGAGGGGGTGGAAGGAGGAGAAGAGGCGTGCGCGCGCTGGGTTGGGCAGGCGCACGGCTGCGTGCGGAGGGCGGTCGGGCACCGGACGCGCGCCGGCGCGCGTGTCCGGGCACTCTAGGGGAAGAAGAGGAACGTGGGGGGCTGGGCGGGGGGCTTTATACACCGCGCGGCAGATAGGATAGACGCCCGTGCGCCGCGTGCGCTGGGCGCTGCGCATATTTGCGGGATGCCGAGGGGCGGGTATGGCATACCGCATAACACTGACAGCGGAGCGCCAGCACGTCACGCCGATAGAGATTGTCGGGGGGGTGTATCAATAATTAACGGCCGTTAGGCGCCAACCGCCCGCGGCGTGCGCATGCTTACTTCCCCCTTCCTTCCTTCCTCGTATGTATGAAGGGCTGCATTATCGCAGCCGGCGATCGCGGAATGGGGGCTGCTGCGAATGCGGGGGCCCATCGGTGGCATGCTGCCTGCGTGGGGGGCGAAAATAGCTAGTTCGCCTGCACTGCTCGACGGCGACAGCTCTATTGGACGCACGTCGCCGGGCCCGGTGCACAGAGAGCCCGGCGGCGGCGCGGGGCAGGGACCGACTGTGTTCTGTGCAGATTAGATAGCGGCGCGACGCCTGCACGAGGGCCGCAGACGGACGAACGGCCGCACCCTGCCTGCACGGAGCTGCTGCGACCACCTGCCTATTTTGGGCGCTGCGTTTGGCTGCGTCTCCGTGGGAATGCGCCCCGGGGGCCCTCCCCCCACCCCTGCTGGGCCCGGGCAGGATTGGGTGCCCCACGCGAGGGGGTCCTTTGGGCTGGGAGATAGATAGATCGATAGACGGACGGACGGACAGCCTTGGGGATAGCCAGCGGACGCGCTATATATATCGCGCACCGGGGAATGCGGGCGGGCGCCGAGGCGTGTCCGGGGTCCGCGCGGTGTGTGGGTATTAACGGCACCACCCCAAACGGAATGCATAAAAAAAACGCGCGAGGTCGTACGACGGGACCGCCTTTTGTCTGCATTGGCCCTCCACCCCCTGTGCTTCGACGCCCCCCCCACCCCTGCTGCTGCTGCCCCCGTCGTCGTTGTTGTCGTCGACTCCCGGCTGCACATAGTAGACTCGCACGGCGCCGTCGTCGTCGTCGCCCCTTTTCGCCAGCGCAGCCCCTGGCTGCTGACTGACTGACTGACACCAACCACCCCCCCCCACATCCACCACCACCAACACACCACCACCCACCCAACAAACCACACACCAACGATGCGCGCGCTCTTCCGCCCCTTCGCGCTGCACGCAGCCTACACCCCCATCGAGACCATCGTCTTCTTCTGCATCCTCGGCACCCTGTGCTACTTCCACATCCTCTCCGCGATCAAGCACTCCGCGTTCCTCGACCCCGCCGCGCACGCGCAGGCGCCGCTCGTCCTGCGCCCCGCGTGGGCCGTGCACCGCGCGGGCGCGTGGGTCGGCGTCCGTGAGGCCGTCTGGGCGGGCGCGGCGAAGGCCCGCAAGCACGGCGAGGCGCATGGGGAGGAGGGCGGCGATGAGGTGCTGGAGATGCAGCAGGTCGTGGTGCAGCTCGACGCGGCGCGCCCGAAGTTCATGGAGGTGCGTCTCCCCCCCCTTCTCTTATTCTCCTAGGCGGGCTTGCTGGCTGACACACACGCACACAGGCAGCGGAGTACCACGCGCTCTCCCTCGCGCACGGGCCCCTCGCGCGCGCGGTGCACAACCTCAGCGCGCACCTCACCACGGCGTTCGCCACGCCGTCCGGGCGCACGTACGCGGACGTGTGCTACACGGGGGGCAATGCGTGCTTCGACGCGCAGCAGAGCGGCGCGCGCACGTTCGTGCAGACGCTCGCGTTCCGCCCCGGCGCGCGGGAGGCGTTCGTCAGCGCGCTCACACATGACGACGCCGCGCGCGCACCGCGCTCCTTCCCCGCGGGCGCCCTCGGCGTGCGCTTCGACGCCGACCCCGCGCGCGCCACCGACTTGCCGCCAGCCCGGGCGGGGAACGGGCGCTGGGCGGCGTACGCCGCGCGCGCGCTCGTCGTGCGCTTCTGGGACCTCGCGCGGAAGGCGGACTCGCTCGACATCGTGCTCATCCTCGCGGGGTACGTCCTCATGCACACCACGTTCTACCTCCTCCTCGTGCGCTCGCGCGCGCTCGGCTCGTCCTTCTGGCTCCCTCTAGCGATCCTGAGCTCGGCGGTGCTCGCGCTGCTCATCGCGCTCCCCATCGCCATGGCGCTGCGGATCCCGATCGACGTCGTGGCGCTGACGGAGGCGCTGCCGTTTCTGGTGTGCACGGTGGGGTTCGACAAGCCGCTGAGGCTCGCGCGGGCGGTGTTTTTGCACCCGCATTTGACGGTGCCGCCCGCGGATAACACGCCGGGGTACCCTGCGGCGCCGACGACGCCGAAAACGGCCCTCGCTCCTCCGCCCTCCTCCGCCTTCAATAACAACAACAACAACAACACGCACGGCCAGCTCAAGCCCGCGCCGAAGATCATCACCGAGTCGCTCACCCTCGTCTACGCGCCGATCATCCGCGACTACGTATTGGAGGTCGCCGTCCTCACCGTCGGCGCCTACAGCAAAGTGGGCGGGCTGAGGGAGGTGTGCGCGCTGGCGGCGCTGTTGCTTGCGGTGGACTGTGGGCTGATGTGCACGTATTTGGCGGCGATTTTCGGGGTTATGGTTGAGGTGCGTTTTTTGGAGGTTTTGGGTTGGGTTTTGCATTTTTGGTTGGGTTTTTTTTGTGTTTTTTTTGATTGGGTTTTGGGGGACGGGGCGGACGAATGGTCGGCGCGCGTGGGCACGCGCGGTGCGCACGCTTACTGCGCCGTGCGGTCATCAACGCGTCATGGCCTGGACCCTTCCTTCCTTATCGGGCCGGGCCGCCTATTGTCTCGCCTATTCTCGTTCTGCAGTGCACCAGTGCATTCCAGTGCAGTGCATTGGGTGCCGGATCTTGCGCGCGGTGGGTCTGGGCTGGACAGCTTTTTGTTGTTGGATGGATGGCTTGATCGTGCGTCGATGCGGTGGGCTAGGATGGGGTGGATGGTTTAGGATGTGTTGGGGTGCCCCCGGGGAGTCCTGTGCACCGGAGGCGGGGTGCAGGTCGGCGATTGCTCTGCCCGCTGTCAGGCGCGCCATTTTTATCTAGCTTCTTCGTCTTGCTTTTTACTTTTTGGTTGGACGCCGGACGTGGGGCGCGATCGTCCGGTCATGCGTTCCTTCTACACCGGGACACTCACGCCCGGTGCCTTCCTTCCTTCCTCCGCTTCGCACGCACCGTCTCGGGCATCGCTGACACCCCCTCCCCTTCGCAGGTCCGCCGAATCAAGGAAGTCCGCGCGATGACGCGCAGCCGGTCGAACTCCATCTCCTCCTCCGCCTCGTCCGCGCTCACCGCGAAGCGGCCGAGCGCCATGGCGCGCTCGGCGACGGGCCTGCTGCCGCAGCAGCCAAAGGCGAAGACGCTGCGGCAGCGCGTGAAGAGCGCGCTGCTCGGCGGGGAGAAGGGCAGCGGGCTCGGGTATGGATATGCATATCCCGGGGGGAGCAGGGCGAGTGCGCGTAGGAGTGTAGGGAAGGCGGGCGCGGGCACGGGGGGGAGGCAGGAGAATCCGGTGGCGCGGCTGAAGTTGTTGTTGGTATGTCTTTTTTTGTGTGTGTCCTGGTGGGGAGGTGCTGATTGGGTTGGGGGCGGTAGATCGCGTCGTTCCTGACGCTGCACATCCTGAACCTGATCACGCCGCTGACGCCCGCGCGGCACGCGGCGCTCGCGCCCGCCGCGCCGCAGGTGAACGTGCGCAAGGTCGACATCACCGCCGCGGGCCTGCGCGCCGTGCTCGATGCGCTCGTCGCCGCCTCTGCCCCTGCGGCGCCTGCGCTGCCGGCGAACGACAGCGCGGACCCCGAGCCAGACGCGGAGGACGGCGCGGACGCGCGCGGGGAGATCTTCGTCAAGGTGCTCCCGCCCGTGTACCTGCGCGCGGTGCTGACGCCTGCGTTCCTCGCTGCCACGCACCCCGGCGACGCGCTTGGCGCGGCTGGTGGGGATGTGAGTGGGGGAAGCAGTGGGGCGACGCTGCGCGCGCGGCTCCCGAAGAGCCCGCCCGAGCGCGTGGAGGCGTTCATGAGCGCGTGGACGCGCCTCGTCGGCGACCCGATCATGAGCAAGTGGATCACGATCCTGCTCGCGATCAGCATCATGCTCAACGGGTACCTCCTCAAGGGCATCGCGGCGGGCGTCGTCGGCGTGCGCCTCGGGACGTTCGCGACGGCGCGCGGGGCGGTGCGGTTCGAGGACGAGCATGAAAGGGAGGGCGAGGAGAAGGACGCGGTGGTGGTGGTTGCTGCGCCGGCGCCGAAGCCGCGGGCGGTGAAGGCCGTGGATGTGGATGTAGATGCGCCGCGGACGGTGTACGCCGCCCCCGCGGAGGTGCGCATCGCACCGCAGTCCGCGCCGCGCGTCGTCGTGCCCGCGGTGCCGACCTTCACGCTCGAGGACGTCGACAAGAAGCTGCAGATCGCCAAGGCGCACGAGCGCCGCCTCGCGCTCGACGGAGGCGCGCTCGCGACGCCGCCGTCGTCGTCCTCGGACACGTCGGAGGACGCCGGCCCGGTGGCGGGCGTGCGGTCGCTCGAGGAGTGCATCGACGTGTTTGAGAACGGGCCGCGCCCGCTTAGCGCGGCGCTTGCGCTGCTGAATGATGAGGAGGTGATTCTGCTTGCGCAGAATGGGAAGATCGCGGCGTATGCGCTGGAGAAGGTGCTGGGCATAAGCGAGCTCGAGCGCGCGGTGAGGATTCGGCGGGCGCTGATCTGTGAGTCTTTATTGGTTTTTGGAGGTCAGCAGCGAGCTGATAATTTTTTTTGACTTGTAGCGCGCGCCTCGAAGACGCAGACACTCGAGTCGTCGGACATCCCGCTCGCGAACTACGACTACTCGCGCGTTCTCGGCGCGTGCTGCGAGAACGTCGTCGGCTACATCCCGCTCCCGCTCGGCATCGCCGGCCCGCTGAACGTCGACGGCAACCTGTACCCGATCCCGATGGCGACCGCGGAGGGCACGCTCGTCGCGTCGACGTCGCGCGGGTGCAAGGCGCTCAACGCGGGCGGCGGCGTGACGACGGTGCTCACCCAGGACGCGATGACGCGCGGGCCCGCGATCGACTTCCCCACCATCACGATGGCCGCGCACGCGAAGATGTGGATCGACGGCGGCGAGGGGTACGCGGTGCTCAAGGCCGCGTTCGAGAGCACGTCGCGCTTCGCGAAGCTGAAAGGCGTGAAGACGGCGATGGCGGGGCGCACGCTGTTCGTGCGCTTCGCGACGGCGACGGGCGACGCGATGGGGATGAACATGATCTCGAAGGGCACGGAGAAGGCGCTCGAGGCGCTCCAGCTCGAGTACCCCGCGATGGTCGTGCTCGCGCTGTCCGGCAACTACTGCACGGACAAGAAGCCCGCCGCGATCAACTGGATCGAGGGCCGTGGGAAGAGCGTGGTGGCGGAGGCGGTTATTCCGGGCAGGGTCGTGAAAAGTGTGCTGAAGACGACGGTCGCGAGCCTCGTGAACTTGAACACGAAGAAGAACCTCGTCGGGAGCGCGATGGCGGGCTCGATTGGGGGGTTCAATGCGCATGCGGCGAACATCCTCACGGCGATCTTCCTCGCGACGGGCCAGGACCCCGCGCAGAACGTGGAGAGCTCGATGTGCATGACGCTCATGGAGGCGTAAGTCGCCTTTCTAAAGTGCGTTTGTGTCCTTGCTGAGATTTTTCCAGGATAAACGACGGCGAGGACCTGCTCATGACCGTGTCGATGCCCTGTATCGAAGTCGGCACCGTCGGCGGCGGCACCGTGCTCGGGCCGCAGCAGGGCGTGCTCGACCTGCTCGGCATGCGCGGCGCGCACCCCACGCACCCCGGCACCAACGCGCAGGCGCTCGCGCGCCTCATCGCCGCCGCGGTCATGGCCGGCGAGCTCTCGCTCATCAGCGCGCTCGCCGCAGGCCACCTCATCCGCGCGCACATGGCGCACAACCGCAGCACGACGACGACGCCCGCGGCCTCGGTGCCCGCGACGCCTGGCGTCGAGATCGCGGGTGGGAAGGGCCACGGGCAGCTCGCGCCCGGGGGCGACGCGGAGAAGGAGCGGGAGAAGGTGCTGGCGCCGCTGACGCCGTCGCCGAGCACGGGCAACCTGCCGTCCTATTCACAATAAATGGAGTGGACGGCGGCGCGTGTCGTCGTGCTTTCCCTACCCACCACCGTCGCCTGCTGCGCGCACGGCGCTCACCCACACACCGATATCGGCGCGCATCCGTAAAATAGCCACCGGCAGGCAGTCTGTGTCCTGCGTATCATAGACAAGTATACCTAATATCCACCTCGGCGGGCGCACGCCGACCTACACCGCAACATACTCGCCACGCCCAACTACTACCCGCATCTGCCTCGGCGCATATCATCACTGCTTCATCATGCCCCACCCAGCCATCCACACATACCGGAACGTGCTTATAGACCTATTTTCTGTGCTTCTTTTCCCACTTTTTTCGAGCCACGTTGGCTTGGCCGTTATTCTTTCGTCCTTCATTTTGGATTATTCTATTGCGCTTCGACCAGCTGAATTATCTTTTCGCGCGTGCGTATAGTTGGTCGGGCGACGTGTATATGTATGCTTGGGCGACGGCTCGCGAATGCTGAGGCGGCCCCGTTTTTGTAAATTTAAATAAATAGAAGGAGGATTGAACTTTATGATGATATTCGATGAATTGTTCAATGAGCGACATGGTGTCTCGCATTTGACTTCTGGTTAGCAGTAATACCTCGCCGGCGCCCATAGGAATTTGTGAAGGGTTCACTATTGCTGTGAGCTAGTTGAGGAATTAGATGTAAGCTTGGAGGGAAAGCCAACAATGACCTACAGCCATCATGACTCAGGTGACGCCGGGGGTGTCCTCGTCCTCGACATCGGTAACCCCTTAAAAAACTTCTGTCAAAATCAAATGACAATCAAAGAAGCGAAATAAACACACTCAAGCTATCACGGCACCAGCATCGACTCGCGTCCTGCCATATGCGCCGTACGAATTCACCATCGCACTCGGTGAAAACTTGCGTTCCAACTCCCCCCTCGTCTTGACTCTCTTCGGCACACCCAAGAATTCAGCCGGCACAGGGATAGCGTCAATCTCCAATCAATCTCCTTCGACGAGTAGGTGCGACCGCTAAGATCTGCAAAGCAGCAGACGAAGTTGTGTGTTTGGCCCTTGGAGTCGTCGTAGCGAACGATGCTGGCTGGCCTGCTTGTTCCAATTCGACGACGCGGAGAAGAGACTTGGCCGCCTCTCTGGGGGTGTCGGAGGATTGGTAGATGTTTAGAGCATCGTCGTCGAGCTCGTAGCCGACGAAGACAACGGGGAATCCGCCCATTATTTCGACTTGAAGGTGGAAGATAAGGTTAAACGTTAAACGCCGGCGGGTGTCTATTTTATGTTCAGTTATTCGACGAATAACTAGTTTTCTGTATTTAGACTGCGCTAGCTGCCGAATAACTATGAGCTATATATACACTCTTCCGAATAGACAGTCTAGTCCTTTTTTGGGAACGCACTCCTCCGTCAAGACTCCAGTGGGGTATTCAAGATAATCAAATTCCTTGACAAATATACGCAAGAAAGGATTGCGAAAATTAGAATGAACTGGATAACTTCTCCAACATAGTCAAGGGCCACGCAATTCTCGATTCCCAACATTTGAGAGCTCACTGGCTCAGGGTTAGTAAGCATAAATCTTGATTTTATGAGAACATTCTCAATTGGTAGAATGCAGATACCTACCAATTTACAAAGTACATCTGAACCATACACTGACGGCCAGTAATAGTTACTACAGATCTGAATAAATTTAATTGTTCCAGTATTTCGTGAATTTAATGGATCACTTTATTCTGCGGAGACCACGCTGCGTCTTCGCGCTTCAAGTTCAATACGTAGCGCTTAGCAGCTGCCAGCTTATGACATGATGGTATTGACATCATTCTGCCTTTGGGGGTTGGTTGGGGGCGCTACCCGAATGACTACTTTTTCACGTCGTTTCAAGTTATTCCCACCACATAACACAGTCCGTAGTTATTCGCAACGAATAACTGRATAACGAATAATACTAAAGTTGTATGTACTCCTATTTTATGTCTTGAAGTTGACTGAGACTTTAATTAGGCTGGTCCCCATCCGGCTCTTCGATTTCATATTACATATCGGCCACACGTGGTGCTGCTAGAGGAGTCACGCTGAGGGCACTGCTCGGCGGCGCGGGCACGGATACGCGTATCGCGGGGGGAGTAGGGCAACTGCGCGTAGGGGCGCGGGGAAGGTGGGCGCGGGGGGAAAGCGGGAAAACCCAGTGGAGAGGCTGAAGTTGTTGCTGGTGCGTTGTTCTTTATGTGTGTGGCGACGTGCTGACGCGGCACGCGGCGTCCGCGCCCGCCACGCCGCAGGTGAACCACGGGCCTGTGCGCGGTCCTCAATACCCTCGTCTCCGCGCCCGCGCCTGCGCACCCGGCGAACGACAGCGCGGACGCCGCCGCGATCAACTGGATCGAGGGCCGGGGGAAGAGCGTCGTTGCCGAGGCGGTCATCCCCGGCCGAGTCGTGAAAAGTGTGCTGAAGACGACGGTCGCTCGGGAGCGCGATGGCGGGCTCGATCGGCGGGTTCAACGCGTATGCGGCGAACATCCTCACGCGATCTTGCGACGGACCAGGACCCAGTCCTAGTTCATATAGCGTGTTGTTTTCCGTGCGGCGCGGCGCGCCGCCCACGCACCTGGGCACCAACGCGCAGGCGCTCGCGCGCATCATCGCAGTCATGGCCGGCCAGCTGTCGCCCATCAACCCTCTCGCTGCGGGCCACCTCATCTGCGCGCACATGGCGCACAACCACAGCACGACGATGACGCCCGCGACCTCGGTACCCGCGACGCTCGGCGTCGAGGGGGAAGGGCCACGGGTAGCTAGCGCCCGCATCTGAATCGGCGCATATCATTACTACTTCGTCATGCCCCACCCGCCCATCCACACATACCGGAACGTGCTTGTGGATCCATTTTCTATGTTTCTTTTCCACATTTTTTTCGAGCGGCGTTGGTTTGGTCGTTATTTTTTCGTCCTTCATCTTGGCTTATTCTATTGCGCTTCGACCAGCCGAAATATCTCTTTCGCGTGTGCGTATATTTGGTTCAGCGGCGTGTATATGTATGCCATGGGCGACAACGGCCCGCGAGGGCTCAGCGGAACCCATTTCTTAAATTTAAATAGATAGAAGGGGGATTAGATTTTATGATATTTGAAATCTGGAATGAGCGACGTGGGTTTACTCAGCAGTAACCCCCCGCCGCCTGGCGGCCTGTGGCGATAACAAATCTCTTGTAGCAGTGTCCGGGGTTGCAATGGTGTTGCGACCCGATTCACACATTTCCTACAGAACGTCGACGCTGTCCCGTCGCCCTTCCTAAATGTTCCGTATACGGGTCCTTTTTGATCGTACGGTCTGACAGTGATCCAGAGGGACCCTTTCATCTGGCTCACAATTTTTGCGCTCTTTCCAGTGACCCAATGATGCAGTGTTTCACTCTCGAAAAAGTCGAGCAATATATAGTCTGCTTTCCCCCTTCGCCTGCATCCATGCAACATCAGTGGACTATTTTTCACTCGAGTTGGCCCACCCTCGCAATTGGGTGCCAAATTCTATTACACATGGGATGTGCATTGCTCGGGCTTCTGTGATCATGATCGGGGATGGTGGAACAAGAAGAAGTCGAAGTCGTGGAACAGGTCGGGATTGGACGATACCCTGACCGAGGTAAAGACATTGACGAGGAAGGTCGTGACTCTCAGAACATGCTGTGTGTTCAGTTAATGTAATTTAGGAGACCATTTCGGCATTATCGATTATCAGTGAACAGATCTCGGCCAAGTCAGTGTTAGAAGTTTTCTCGTCGCTCTCACACGGCGGAGTCGGAACAATTCGCCCGCAACCTACTGCGAAACCGTTTCAATCCAGATAACGCAAGCAGCTTCTGACGAGACTCAACCGTGGTAAATAGCCCTAGCGATTGGAGTACGGCCTCTTCAAGCTTCAGCCTGAGGTTGTACAGGCTCGTACTACTAGGAGGTGTGATGGAGGTGGTAACACTGCGAATACCGGTTGGGGCTTATAGGAAAAGAATTTCAAGGCTGCTCTCGCTATTTTGACTGAAACTCTCAAACCACAAATGAAATCAGGATAGTAAATGATCAAACGTTGCTCGGAGAGTAGGCCCAAAAAGTTAGAGCGCCACCTTCCTTATATAGCAATGATATCCATTTTCGATTTATTGATGGCGTTTAGCACATGGTATTTAGCAAAATGGAAATTCTAGCCGCTCTTAATTCTGCGCAGAACTGGTTTCCATCTCATCTCCTCTGGTGAAGTATGCGCGCACCTCTCCCGTGCAATCATGTAGCCGTGCACTGGGCGCACTACTGGAGATAGAGTGTAGTGACCTGCATTCCCCATTTTGTAAGTTCTTGCTCCGATATGTCGTAGTGGTTGGGAGATGACGCCCATGATAGCCCCAACGGACCGGTAAGCTGTTTCATCCGTGTGACATCGATGTCAGATAGATTGCGAGCATTGTGCGACGGTATTGCCACGGACACGAACAACCACCTGTTCATCGTTCGATACCCATCACCAAATTTCCAGAAGTTGAGTATTCCACAGTATATCACGTCGTATTCATAGGCTTGGTAGGGACGTGTTTTGACAGTGGAGTAATCGGAAATGAACTTGGCCGAAATATCATTCTTCTCCAAGAGAAGATACTCAAATGTACCGTCATATCCCGGCCGGGCGACGTTGATAGAGTGAGCACAGGCGCCAGAAAGTATGTGTTCCCTATATATACTTCGTCGAAAGGCAGGAACCAAGAATACTGGTACGTGAATGCCGAGATGTGTCATAGATATTGGCTCTATAGATCGAAAGGCGTGCAATTCCGTTGACTTGCGCAAAGAAGTCTGGTCAAATAATGGGAACCGGTTCTCATATTTGGAAATGCTGCTTGGAATGAGTTGATGCGCTTCCGAATGGTTGAAAACATCCAGGAAATTATTTTTAATGACCATAATCTCGCGAACAAGACGCTTGAACGCAGCCGGTAGCCCTTCTCCATATGCGACTGATATCGACGTCCCAAGAAGACCCATTAGCGAGTATACTTTGTCTTCCTCACGCGTAACGTTGCGTCTGGATGCGAGCTGAAAAACACGGGAGATAGGAATTAACGCGGGATCTTTAAAGCACATTGACAGCTCGCCGGTTTCAATTGACGTTGCCTGGAATATTTGGGACTGAGCAACCTCTGGGAAAGTGTTGCATGTAATTTTTATGGAGAACACACCGGCCTCCACACGCCCAGTCTCAGTTATTGTCTCCTTCGGCCCGTCATTTTGCGTAAGAAAGGTCCAGTCCTTGTTATAGAATGCCATATTCTTGGGAGCCAGAAGCTCCTGGAGTGTCCAGCCACGGGTAAACCAAGCGTCACGATGCATGTCCGGAATGTGGGATGTATCCGCCAGATAAGTTATGCAGACGTGAGATTGGCGATACCAGCGATACATCGAGCGGATCGACTCGTCGAGTTCCGTACTGCTGCTTTTGTCAATACAAACGGTGTCCATCCAGCCATATACGACACCATGGCTGCGCGCAGCGACCTCGCAGAACTTGACGATTTTGCTGTTCCCGCGGGCATTGGATTCTCGCTTGCTCCAGTCGTCATACACGACATCACCAGGTTGACCTCGAAACCAAGTATGGGAAAGGATGGCATATTTCCCAAGCTCCTTGACCAGATCGCGCGACTCATATTCAGTGAGCCCAGCCCAGTCCTTCTCTGAGATGCGAGATTTAATCTGTTCAGCAATTTCGCTGCGCTCAACGAGACGAAGCTGCATCCCTTCGGAGTCGAAAGCGAGCATGCGAATTGGCATTTCATTGAAAACGTGTTGATGAACTTGATTGATTATAGTCTGCGATAAATATTCCGTCGTTGATGCTGTTCACAATATTTTAAAATCGGAACAGACTGGAAGACAAGGGTGGACTAACGCTCAGCCTTCGAAACTTGCTGTGGGACTGGAATCAGTTCCTGATCTTGCACGGCTTTATCTGTGTACATGCAGTATAAACACCAATGTGACAGTGTTGTTGTATTTCAGACCTACCTCCTGCTGTCATTGACTCTTCTATTCCCTCCTTAACAGTGAAATCTCCGTCGTGTACAGTGAATTCCTTGACAAATCTTCCCAGTGCCGACAGAAGCTCTTGGCCTTGAACCCCGCTACACAGATGCTCCACCGTCGACTCATCTGAGAAGCCAGATTAGTCCTTGCAATCACTACGAGGAAACCAGAGCTATTACCGAAGTCTACCCGAGGTTGACGAGACTCACGGGAGTCTATCATACCCGCACCACACATTCAGCATTGTAACGGGCAATGGGCTGGAGCCTGGAGGGCATCTACTTACCTTTCACTACAGCGCACGTCGCATCGAGAAGTGGCCAGATGAATCCTACCAGGCCAATCAACAACGCCCGTCCCTGGGCATCGGACATGGCCATGGCCACTGGGCTTTTTGCTAGCAATGCACAATTGGTGAATTACTGAGGAAGCTAGATAGGCATCATTTACTTGCGGCGTGCACGGTTTCTATATGTTTATTAGCGTCCCGGGCAGGTCGCAAAGTACAAGTGACTCTGCGTACCCTGATTCTTGTTCATTGGGCAAGATTTGAGTGCGGTACGTAGCAGCCTGAGAGATGTATGATGTAAGCTAAGGGATAGCAATATCCTGAGGCAGGGATTTAACCGGGCTTGATATATTTAGCAATAGAACGACTCCGGTGAAAGGTTTTTTGTGTAACGTCGGCGGCTTTCAGTTTTAAGAGAAGAGGAGTAAGTACGTATATCGATAAATTGCTTTATAAATTGATCATAACTAACAAGATCAGAGGGGCATTTAATAGAATTTAAATACAGGCAAATTGAAGAGTCGAAAAAAATGGGATCAATCAAGATATACGCATTGCTTGTTGAGTGCTTGTGTGAACAAACTGAGCAGATTCGATGTGTAAATATTATCAAGCACAGGTGAGCGATGGTAGCATGATGAGAGGACTCCTAATAAGAACATGGTGTGTTAATTCCAATTCACTATCAACGGATGCGATAAAACATGATGGTGGTGTGGACGATGTCAAATATATCGATATTATATGTCGGATTCGGATTCGCCGCAGTCCATTTCAGTTGTCTTCGTCGGAGCCCGTATCGTACACTGAGGGCGTACATTTTCCGTCCACGATTTTGCAGCGCAGAATATTGACACCGTTGTAATTCTTGCGGCTCCTTTCGACCTCGCTGACGCTGGCAGTATGCAACAGATTTACACAAAGGTTTTCCTCCTTCTGAAGTTTAGAGTCGTCGTAACACCCGTCTCTATCGCCTTTAATACTGAAAGCGCTCCCGCAACACTCCGAACTATAACGAGTCTCTCTGTTTTCGTAGACACGGTAGTCATACTCTTCATTCATGACGTGTGGGATCCGGCAGCGCTCGCCGTCCCCCTCTGTGTATGTCTCATGGCAGCGAACGCAGTGCTGTTTCGCGTTGTGCAGCTTTACGTTGGCCTTTCGATAACCTTTGGTATTGACGACGACGGCGGCGCTCTTAAGGTAGCGGGCAAGAGGAAGGCCGGCGTGGTTCTGGGCAGGCCGGCTCCGGAGCAGCGCCACTATATTCTTATGGACAGACTGGTCGGGTTTCGCCAGCTTCTTGTAGGCATCCGACGCGATTATGGTGTCTGCACTCTCGAAAAAGTCGTCGAAAATGTAGGCTTCTTGTCCGCCGTCGTTCTGCTCCAGAAATTTTTCGTACTTGTCGAACAGTGTTCGTGCATCTTCGTAGATAGGCGTGGGTAGCCTCAGCGCTGCGGTTTTCAACATGGCGGAAGTGTAATTTGCGCTCATGGTCAAGGTGAACTTGGAGGGCGCTGGCAATATGAGGGATATTTTTGAAGGGTGTAGGGAATGGTGTTTAGTCTCTCGCGAGCCAGCCAGCCGTTCGTTTCCTAAAAGGGTATCATGTCGCCAGGTTTTTGGCAATCATCAACAATAATTGATGGCAAAGAGTTTGGCCAGATGCCCCAATTAGGAACCACAAAACTTGAACGGCTGGCTTGCGAGGCTACATGTAAGTATTGGGGCTCACTAATTTGTATTGTTCCAATAGGCTTCACTCTCGTCTTTCGCTCTACTCCGAACGAAAGTGCAAGACGAAGGACGAGCTGCTATGCCCGTGCGTTAGCTCAGGTAGGAACACGGAGCGCGAGGCCGCTGGGTGGGCGGCGGGCCTTCGCTCCGTGAATTTGTAGCGCAGTTCTGTGATATAAATGATACTTATACTATATCCCCTTGATGAGATCTTTCTGGGATTCCAAGATGCTATGATGTACTCATTGAACATTGAATGAAAAGCACTGCGGAGCTCTGCTATGCGGCGATGCGCTCGCGTGGACGCTGGTGCACCTGCTTTGTTATGTGCACCCGCTATTCTGCAGGCTTCATGCTCGTATAGGTACAAGAAACTGTCTACTGGTTGCCACGATTAAGAGGGTTTACTTGTGTTATTTGATCAAATGTCGTAAGATAAATTTAATAAAGTAGCTCGGACCGAAACAGACCAGCTAGCAAGACCTTTCGCCCTTCGTGGTCAGAGAAAATGGAACAAACAATACCGGCTTCAGTGTTGTAAGAAAAGTGGCACGATTACCACACGTGCATAACTGACCAGAGACAGCTTCCAGTTGATGATAAGTACAATCTGAGTACGATGGTCATATTTGAGATTGAAAATTATGATTTCCGAAATGAGAGGTCCCACGACTTTCGGTTGTCACTAAGCGCTCAGCACTTTGGAAGTTTGGTCCCTATCCTCTCACTCTCACCACCTTGCGCTTCCCTTTCGCAGCACCACCTGGTGCACCTGGGGCTCCAGGGGCCGCGCCAATGGGACTGGGCTCCGACGCATTCATGCCTGCCTTCACAGTCTCGATTAGAACGCCCGATGATATCGAGGGCGAGTAGGGCGAGACCCTGTTCGCGAGTGCGGGATGCGGTTCTGGCGGCACCGGCACCTGGCGCCCCGGAGTATGATGTGGCAGTGCAGCGGGAGATTTCGACTTGGTCGCTGCGGGTTGCTTGCCCTTGTTCGATGAGGGCGTGGGTGCGCTCGGCTGGACAACAGGGATCTCAGCAGAAGACGGAGGCGGCACGTCGGCCTTGGGAGTGACAGAGGTATTGTATGGCGGTTTGGGCACGTTCTCGGGCTTGAGCGTTTGTAGTTGGAGGCATATCATCTCGAGTAGTTGTTTCTCTAGACAGATGAAAGATAATGTAGTTATCAGAACAGGTCGGATATATGAGTAGTTGGACCTACTAGTCTTGATGATGGGGTTCATAAGCCTGCCATCCTTTTTCCACAGCACCCTAACTCTACCCGGGTTTTCCCAATCGCGGGGATGCGACTTCTGCTCTTCGTGTAGCGTCCCAAGTCCCAGCTGGTTGGCAGCGTCCGCGATATCTTTGCTGAGCGGCCACCATACACTCTTAGCACGCTCGACCCGGCGTTGTCCTGTCCCGTAGGGGCGTTTCGCGTCGATATAAATCGGATAAATGCACGTCCAGCTGCGTCACGGAAGAATCAGGTCAGATCCACGTTTTGCGAGGGTTCTGGATGGCAGCGGAGGTGATTAGTTCACGTACGATTTATACGGAGTGATATCCGTGACTTGGCGATTGACGTCTGCCTGCCCAAGACGCGAGCCCGACTCCGACCTGCTTTGAGTTGGCTGCGCATTTCTCGGGAACGATGCAGGCCCCGCACGAGGCGGCTCGAATTCGTCGTCAGAGATATGCAATTCCTGAAGTAGAGGTCCCCTCGAGCCGGTGTTGGGTAGGTGCATGGGCAGCGGGAGATCTGTGTCGTCATCGAATTCCTCGACTATAGCTGCTCGTCGCGACATGTTTACTTGCTCAATGAACGATAACTGGGTTATGGACAAGAGTGTGGCGTCGATGAGCGCCGAGCGGGTAGCAGAACTGGCTGGGTATCTTTCTTCCCACGACCCTGCAACAGCGTGACTGACGCGGCGGTCCAGGGCGTCTCTCAAACATCAACGCCGACGACGTTCATGCTGCTCAGATGTCTTCGCGATCGCCACGATGGGCCACGACCTACACACTATGCTTGTGAGTGCCATTGAGCTGCGCCGCGCCAAGACCCGTTTTTGATTCCGTATTTTCCTTCGTTTAGTGGCATGATATTCATGTGGACATTACTCGTTCAAGCGGTCTTCGGATTGGAGCCCTCTAACGAAGAATCCGTCGGACGACGAACGATACCCCCACCACCACAGTCACCACCACCCCCACCACCCACAAGTAGTAACATTAGCAGCCTCCTCTGCACGCCGTTTGGAGAATGCCAGCCATGTCCTCCGGATGCCGTGAGTTCCTTCAAGCGCGAAAAGATTAGAACTCTATCTAATTACTTCTGCGTGAAATGAATGTCATCTCCATATGCAGATGAACGAACCGTTCTGCCGGCCATTTGGGAATCGCCGGCTAATGCACTGTATCAACACTACTTTCACACCTGCACATCCACCAGACGGCGATTCCGCAACGGGGAAACTGACGACGCTGCATCCTGACCGCGAAACACCCGCCTGGGAATCGTGTGGGCGCATTGTGGGGAAGGAACGCGCCGACTTCTACGAATTCGTCGCGTGCAATGTGGTGTTTGCTTTGATAGCTCTGGGCGTACTATTCTTCCGGTCGCGGAGAATGCAGCTGAATCAAGCACGTCAGCTTGCTGCGCGGATCGGATTGATTAGAGGGGATATTGGCAGGGTGATACGTCCGTGAAGAGGCAGACATTTAATACTACTCTAAAGTGTGAGCGCGTTTACCTATTCGATATGCATTTCTGTTGAGACTCTGCGCCGGGAACTGACCTACTGTTTTTCTAGTATCATGTTTTCCATTTGACACTACTTCTCATTGTTCCACCCCTTGTATTTTCAGCATGTCAACCTAATCTAACTGCAGCTTCCATACTCAAGTCCTTCAGCAAGGCGTTGACTGCGTGCTAGACACTCATAGGGTCTTAGATTGTTTCGGGAGACGAACCGCAGCAATTCAGAAAGCGAACTCTTAGAAAACGCATTGCAGGCCTTCAAAGGGCTTAGTTAGCAAACTACGAAGTGTGGTCTGTTGATCCCAATAAATTGTGCGTGGTCCGCATACTATGACGCAGCACTTATCAGGAGTTTCATGGATCGTTAAATGCAATGCGTTTTATCAGCTCTAGTTAATGGCCAGCATCGATTCTACTGTCAACTTGCCGGCGCTGTCGATGTCGCATTCCAACTACTCTGATCCTGATCGCCAACACGAATTGCCAATAGGCTCAATCCTAGTATGTTTTCGAGGTTCAATTTCAACCATTTACACGCTGTACTTTTGGCAGGTCTTAATGCATTCACATTTGCCGTTGACGAGCTTTCTACATAGTCGATAATTCCTGCAATAGGGAACATGCAATTCATCAACGTCAGCGTACAGAAATGGCCGCAACCACTTCTATTTTCAGCAACCCGTTGCAAAAATATGCCCCACTCCATATCCTCGTGTTCTCGAATGGTCTCGTAAGGCATGTTTTCGCACGATTTCCATACCTTTCTGCACACTCATCTGACCTGCAGGCGGAGCTTGCATGTTTCGAAGCGTCTGCTTCTCGTAGCCCACGCCACTTCAGCCCTTTGAACCGGATCCTATGTGCGCCATAGGAGACTGAAAGATTGCGGAAATGTGCTGTCGCCTGTGGATCCTAAGCGTCGACCCAACATGTTGATCTAATCTCGCCTGTTCATGGTCAGCGATGAATGGGTCACGGCCATGACTTCGAGTCGTGTTGTGTATCCGGTAAGGCCTCAAACTTCATGAAGCCACACCCCTAACGCGTGCCCATGTTTTTCTTCAGGAAGGCATGCGAAAGGGTAAATCTAGTCTTCCAGAACCGCTCGCCCGAACGACGCAAGTGGATGCAGTACGAAGTTATTAAGCGCTGTCGTTACAGCGCAATAATATGCAGAGCGCTGCCAAAGGCTACCAATTGTTTATCAACCGGCCGGTGGTATTGTGGCAACGCTGCTCGGCCACGGTGAGTGCATTTTTAGGTCAATTTGTCGTTCGTAAGAGCTTTTTTTACCCGCCGAATATCCATATATGGCATTTCTCGGTTAAAAGGCTGTATACAAACAACAAGTTTGGTGACCAAACACGTTGTTATTGCGTGGGCATTGTTCGTCTTAGAACAATTGCTGGCCCCTGGAGTGGCATCAGACAACCGTGGTCCGTCGCGCTTTCCAGCTGGTATATTAAGGACCGTTCTTCGTCAGTTTTAGATACCCACATCTCCTCTTAAATTTCTGACCTCACGCTTAATTTTGTCAGGACAAGATGCAGCGCCCACAATCTATTGCGCTATCCGCCTTCTCGCTGCTGGCAGCCTTCTTAATCCTCTCGGAGAATGTCCACGCAGCGCCTCTTTGTGGTTTGGTTCCGCCAACAACAACTGCAGCGGTGGTGGTGCCGACAGGCGCACCTTCCGGTCTTCCTGCTTCTGCTAATGGAACGGCCGGGGACGTTGTAGCTACGGGCTGGTACGCTGGATGGCTTGGAGCGACGCAACCCCCCAGCCAGATCTCCTGGACGAAGTACAGCGCGGTGACGTTCGCGTTTGCGTGCGTACTATTTCGCGGTCTTAGTGTGCTCCACACGTGGAACTCACGCGGTGCATCCCTTTTAGAACTACTACGCCGGATTCTTCCCAAATCGCCCTCGACACCCAAAGCGCTGATCTACTTCCCGAATTCGTCTCCGCGGCGCACGACAATGTGAGGCCTTCCCTAGAATTTTTTTTTCGAGCGTCAAGCTAACGCAGGCTATTTTTAGGGTGTTGATGCACTGTTGTCGGTCGGCGGCTGGACGGGATCGCTCTACTACTCGACCGCAGTGGCAACTGCAGACAACCGAACTGCGTTCGTCAAAGCTGTTGTTGGACTCGTAACACAGTACGGCCTCGATGGAATCGATTTCGAGTGAGTCGATCAGATCACCCCTATGCGTATGCCGCACGTTGACGCCGTTCCCGATCAGCTGGGAGTACCCCAACCACCAAGGCATTGGCTGCAACACCATCGCACCGGACGATAGTGCGAACTTCCTTTTGTTCCTCCAGCAGCTACGCCAGGACCCGGTGGCGGCCAATATTACGCTTACTGCGGCGGTTGGTCAGACGCCCTTCGCGGGCCCCGACGGAACGCCCACCGCGGATGTCTCAGCGTTTGCCACCGTCCTGAATCACATCGGTATGCTTCCGCTCCGGAGTTGAGCTCCCGCGGCTGATCATGCGCCATCCTTGTAGCGGTGATGAACTACGATGTCTGGGGTTCCTGGTCGCCCACCGTTGGCCCGAATGCTCCCCTTGATGATTCCTGCTCTCCCGTACAAGCGGGATCTGCGACCTCGGCTCTCAAGGCGTGGACGGGTGCCGGGTTCCCTGCTGCACAGGTATTTCTTTTTTGGCTTCTGTGAAGCGCGCTTTGCGGAGTTGAAATGGTCTGTTGCTATAGATTGTTCTCGGAGTTCCTGCCTATGGACACAGCTTCTTCGTCGATAATAGTGTCGCGTTTAACGGCACGAACAACCTCGCTCTCTATCCCCCCTTCGTTGCGTCTAAGCAGCCACTCGGCGATAGCGATGTTCCAGGAGCTGGAAATTGTGCGTCTTCTTTCTGAAATGTTATCTGTTGGTCATCGCTGAGACTTACGATCCTTCAGCAACGGACCAGTGTGGAAACTCAGTTGGCCCCGGCGGAACGTTCGACTTCTACAGCTTGATCACCGCCGGATTCCTGAACTCCACTGGCCAGGCGGCGCCAGGGATTGACTATGTTTTCGACACATGCAGTCAAACAGTGAGCGCGCCACGCCTGCTGCACTAACTCTATAACTAATGCGGCCCAGCCTTTCGTTTATAACTCGACGAGCGAAGTGATGATCTCCTTCGACGACGCTACGAGTTTTGGTACGCATGATCTCTACGCAGGATTTCGATGACCTTCCTGACTTTATATTGCAGCTGCTAAGGGAAAGTTCATTGCTGACAATGATATGGCTGGTTTCGCTGTTTGGCACGTAGGCGGGGACTCTGGGGACATTCTCCTAGACGCCATCAGCGGTTCGATGGGCCTCGAACAAATTTGTTCATGATCAGGGTTCCCGTTATCCATTCATCGTATCCTATACTTATTGATAGATGCTCGGGGACTGCCCGGTGCGCACCCAAGTCACTAATGTATTAATATGTAAGCGATCCTTAACTGTACGAATACATTACACCTAAAGCTCTTAGTGTTCCCTAGTGTATCCCCGTTGTCATTTATTACCTGAACACGATATTTTTTCACGCGATGCGACCTGGAAGGTTTTCCGTGCGGAAGTACTTCTTCTGATCGACTGAATTAATTTCACGGAAACTCCGGGTCCTGATCGGTTAGTTCCCACGATAGGCGCCCGCGAGCGTCGATCGACGCTTTCAAGATGATTCTCCCACTGACTCACTCTTTGCATTTCGTCAGAAATTTTTACTAGCAGGCTTTAGATCAACTCAATTGGGAAGTTTTTTGGAAGATTTTCAGCCCGTCCCTCTCTATCTCTGTGCTTGTGAACATATAAATATGCTCTCGTGGCGGGCTTTTTCCTATTCCTCTTTCCTCGTCTCGTCAACTCAACACACACTCCTTCTTCCACCGGCCTGGCGTCGGTTGTTTCGTCCCTACCTTCGTTTTTATTTCGCGCGACTTATATCTCGTCATGTTTGCACCGTGTTTGTTTTGCCTCCTGTTGGCGTCGCTACCTGCCACTATCTTAGCCCGCCCCACGAGGACTGGTTGGTCTCACTCTACCATTTCACAATCGACCGCAATCGCGACTACGAGTACGACGCCAGGTACCACCCAATCAACCGCATTACAGTCGACCGACACCGTTACCAGTAGTATCGTGGCAAGTAGCACTCGATCGGCGGCTCCACAGACGACTAGCGCGGGATCCCAGCCTACCACCAATGTCACAGGCGAGTAAACCTGACCTTCGCACTTTTCGTTGAAGCTCATTTTCGTTCTAGGTAACATCATTATGGCTGGATGGTATCCTGCTTGGCTAGGGGCTAGCTATCCCCCGGATCAAATTTCCTGGTCAAAGTACAACTCAATGGCCTTCTCATTCGGGTACGCTTCTTCCTCTGCTAGAGACATTTTCTATACTTAGCCGTTCACAGAATTCCTACAGCAGATCCTAGTGTCATCACGCTTGATGCGGACAGTCAGGCACTGTTACCCACTTTCGTTTCGGCAGCGAAGAAAAATGTGCTTTGAGTTGAGGTTGCCTCATATATCCATCGTTGCTGATCCATCTTTCAGAATGTCAAGGCTTTCCTGTCGCTGGGTGGCTGGTCTGGATCTCAGTATTTCTCCCCGTGCATGGCGACGGACAGCAGCCGGACTGCTTTCGTGAACGCCATTGTGGGGCTTGTGCAGCAATATAGTCTCGACGGTATTGACTTTGAGTGAGTTTAGATATATTTTCATCCGATCGAGCCGTTACTAAAAACTACTGGTTAGTTGGGAGTACCCTGGAAAGCAAGGCAATACCGCAAATCAAGTCTCGCTAGACGACTCGGCGAACTTCCTGGCGATGCTACAACAGCTGAAGGCAACCGATGTCGGCAGTAATCTGAAGATCTCTGCAGCAGTGACGTTGACGCCTTTCGTTGGTGCCGATGGCCAACCAATGTCGGACGTATCCGAGTTTGCAAAAGTTATTGACTTCATCGGTAAGCCCGTCCATTTTCCACAATGCGCATTTTCCGACCATGTATGGCGTCCGCAGAGATAATGGCATATGATATCTGGGGTTCCTGGTCTGCAGGAGTTGGACCCAATGCGCCCTTGTACGACAAATGCGCTACAAAACAGGCTGGCTCTGTCGAGACCGCAGTTGATAACTGGGCAAGCGCCAACTTCCCCAAGAACCAGGTCAGCAGAGCCTTGCCCATACGCTTATTTCATTCGATTAAATCTCGTACCAGATCGTTGTCGGAGTTCCATCTTACGGTCGTGGTTTCAGCGTGCCATCCAGCGAAAGCAATGATATTGGCAAATTCCCCACTTTCGACGTCTCGCAGACCCCTGCAGGAGATGAAGACACGTCCTCTACTCGTAAGAAACTATATTAATCGGAAAATCAATTTTACTCAGCCATATCTTTGATGTAGCCTCGTCGGCCAATTCTGGTCTTTTCGACTTTTCGGCTTTGGTTACACAAGGCTACCTGACCGCTACCGGTGAGGCTGCGTCGGGAGTTACATACGACTTCGATGACTGCTCACAAACGGTATGTATCATCCGAACGAACTCAAAAAAGCGCCACAGATCTGACGACGCTGTTTTAATAGCCATTCATCTACAAGCAAAGTACAAACGTTATGATATCTTACGACGACGCCAGGAGCTTCGGTATGTCTCTCATACATTGCATATTATGAGTCACATGTACTGAGCGAATTATCAGCTTCAAAAGGAAGCTATATCAAAGATCAGTCGCTGGGCGGCTTCGCGATGTGGCATGTTCTCGGCGATTCAAATGATATCCTGTTGGATTCGATTCACAATGCAGTGCAATAATTGAAGTGAGCACAGTGGATATGGCTAGCCGCAAGGGCCTATTATTTCTGTCTGTACTTGTATCCGAATCCCTTCCGGTGTATTTTATCCATGTTGTAATAGTTGTATATGCATACTCTTTTTTTGTTTCAAGAATCTTTTCTAGTTTCGGATATCGCTCAATGCCACAGCCCTCGGTCAATGATCACTAGGCCTGTAAGATCTTAGATCATTCCCCGATTTAAATTGATATATTCACGTCGCGGAATTAACACGTCGCAGGTACAGTGGTACGCAATGCCATGCGAACGATATGCGTCGCATTCATGTAGGAACTGCAGTATTGAGCAATGAGGAATCAAGTAATACATGTTATATATAGTCGCACAGCAGCCACAGTTTGTCATGTAAGCGCGACAACCAACGGCGGCGCCCAATAAATGATCAATCGATCATTTACGCCGTTGTGTGCCACCTACCCCGCACTACGATGCGGTCCTTCGTTGAAACATAGAGTACTGATGTCAACCATCCTGATCGCGGCTGGGTGGTTCACATTGCACAACGCACATAGTGGCCAGTTTGACTTAAAAACCTTAAATGGAGTGCATATATGAAACCTGGGAGTCGTTCAAAGTCTTCACCCCCACCTACGTCCCACCTTCCCCCAGTCGCGCCAGGAGCAAGCAGTGCAGGTCACTGTAATGTGAGGAACATCTATTACATTGCTTCTGAAGCATGGCCACTTATCATCTACAGTGATTTGGAGTCCAGATTGGCATTGTCGGTCCCAGGCGGTTCCTTCATTGACAGTAGAGTCTTACTGCATCCACTTCTTGAAACGGGTCACCCTCTACTACGACCTAACGATGCGTCCCGATACCATGTCGATTTTATTTCTCTTTCTGGTCTCTCTGGTCTCGGCTGCGCCAATTACCACTGGGAACGAGTCTCACCTTGATACAGTCTTCTCCAATGGAATAATTTCAGGATCGTCACCGTACACGACACGATTTTCCACGCAAATCCCGTCTGTTCCGCTGAAGAAGAGATTGCAGCAGAGGTTAAAAAAGGAGAAGAGACGAACGAAGCAGCTTTTTGGATGGATGTGGTCATATATTGAAGCAGCACAGGAGCGCGAACGGTGGGTGTCCTAGAATCGCTGCATTTTTTTAAACCAATCTTCATGCAGGGATGATATATATCTTCTGAGGGCTCTTGAGGATCCAGTATTCCTGGCGGCTTACTCCTCAGGGTCAAGTACTACCTCTGCTCAAAGAGTTACGGGGGATGAAAAGCTTGATGGAGTACTATCTCGAAGGGCATCCGCGGAGTTGTATGTTATTCTTCTCACTTTTGCCCTATTTGTTTTCTCACCTAGTTTATCAAGGACTGTTCGAGATATAGTCGAGCTTGCAAACTCAGTGCCTCAGAGCCGAACGCCTAAAATCTCCTAGATAATTTTGGCTGAAAGTTCGCTCGAAACCATTGTCCTTGTATTATATTGTTACTTGCAACTTGCTTGCAACCACTGCAAAACCAGTGTCAAGACTGAGTGCAACGGCATAAGTATTCAGAATTATTACTGTACAATGGTTACTCCTGTATTTACAAGTCTATGCTCTATTAATCACAAGATCCAAGAGGGAAAGCTGTGTACTGCACCCTTTCTCCGACGGAATCCGAGTCACTGGCAGTTGACTGGCAGTGCGTAATAATATTTAGACGCCCGTGGACACCCGTAGCAAGGGGCCGTAATTAGTAATTCAAATTGCTCGAAACCGAGTAACATCACATGATCAGGCATCACAGTCAGTGAACTGAAGAAGAGAACTGAAGTAGACCGCAATTACAGCCACCTCGATTGCCACGATTCAACTTTCACTGTAGAATTGCTCCAGTTTCCTGTAACGCGAATACTTCAAAACCGTACACCGTGAAGATATAATCCAGCGAAGAGAGATCTACTTTCGTCACTACCACAATAATGTCTCCTCGAAAAGAAGATGTATCAGACTCAGAAGACGACGAAGATTACACTCCGCTAGAAGGAAAAGGTGCGTTTGATAGGTCTGAGTATCTCCTTTCAAATAACAACACGCCGTAGAGTCAGAAGACAGTGCATCTGAAGCAGAAAATCACGACGATTTCTCAACAGCTACGGAAAAGCCGGTGGACGAAGCGGAACGAAAACGGCAAGTTACGATGTCATACATTTAGTCCGTTCATTCATATCGAGAAAAAGTGAAAGGGATGCTCTATGGTCAACATTCCAAGAATCTGTCAGACAGCCCGAGGCGCGGACTGAGCAGCAAACTCAACCGCCAAAGATGGTCAAAATTGAACGAAAATACTTGTTCGCTGGGAAAGAAGTTTTGTGAGGGGGGTACTGCGGAGGAATTGGATATAGCTGATGTTGGCCTCTAAACAGAGAAGTGGTTGATGTTCCAGAAGATTCCCAAGATGCGAAAAAGTGGCCTCTATGGATTGACCACGAGAAGCATGGACCTACGGATTTGCCGTTCTCCTCACCAGAGGATGCCACAGATACAGCGGTGTTTGAAAAAACTCATGAGGGTAGATCTATGCAAAAATTATGTGTCGATACGACGCGATCCACTTCTGACCCCGTTCCACCCCCAGTTCCCAAACTGCAAATGAGGCGAGCAGGACCACGAAAATCTAAAATTACCCTCGCCCCTCTTCCGGGATCCACCAAAGCCAAAAAGATGACGACACTAGACAAATCTGCCATGGATTGGAAGTCTCATCTCCAGACGGAAACAGTAGCTGGATCCTCGGTCGCGGATGAACTGACCGCAAATCGCAAAAGTGGAGGATACTTGGAAAAAGTCGAATTCCTCAAGCGCGTAGGAGAGCGGAAAGATGAAACACTAGAATCCTTGAAGAGCAGCAAGCGTCGTAGGCTCTAGGTCTTCATCTCTCATAAAGCAGTCGCCCATAACTGGATAAGCATCTTTTTCTATGCCGTCTCATACTGATAGCTTCTCAACTGGTATGTGCGATGTATACTCTTTGTTGTATTCTATGCAACTCTCAGATCTCCATCCGACCCATTAATGACTCGACCTTACACTGGATTTTTTGCTTGATTCACCAGGCATGTGTGTATAGGTGTGTATCCGCCTACCATTTTGGATCAGCTTCCCTCCTCAGACTAGTTTGCAAACAAATATTTTTGTGATCTTGAATACCGGGCTGAACCGCAATTCTTCGATTCGACTCCATGAAATACTTTCATTTCTATCTTGTTGAATGTATGTGAATATATCAACTTCGTATCACTGCTAATTGATCCACTGCTCGCGATTCTTTTGGATGTACTCTCCCACGGTCCTTTTCCCAACAAACTTCTTGTCGACGCTGACGTTAAAGAGTTCCTCTTCGACCTGGTCTGCTATCTTGCCTTCCATATCTGAAAGAACAGCAGCGTATTCTTCAGGTAGACCATAGCTTGTGTAGATGTTCTTCATCTCCTCCACGGTATGCTTTACGTGAGTGATTTTCCTCCCGACCGCTGCGCTCAACAATGCCGCGACCTTCAACTTAGCATCAGTAATTGTATACAAGGTCATTTTCGAAAAGCCAAACCTCGTCATGGCTGAGCAACTCGGGACCAAAGACTAGCAGGTCTTTATTGAGGCTCGGCTCTGCCGTCAATGCTTGGAATGCCGCTTCAGCAATGTCCTCGGTCGATACAAATGCCAGGCGGCCGCTCTGCGAAGCCGAAAAGGTCTGGCTGTGGTCCCGAATGCTGGTCAGAAGGCTGGCACCGAAGTTCTCTGATGCATAGATCAACGACTTGTCGGGGGTGACAAGAAAGAAAGACGACGCACGTTGGAACCAAGTTGGCCGAAGGACCGCGTACTCGACCCCGCTGTCAATTAGGTGCTGGTGGATCTCTCCTAGAGGCAGCTTGCCTGCCTCGATTTGGCTCGCGCTTAATAGTACGAAGCGCTTGACCCCTTTCGTTCGTGCGAAATCAACGAAGGCATTCACATGTGCCGTCTCAGGCCCAAACATCGCGACGACGATGTAGACGCGATCGATGCTGGAATCGGCGATGAATGGATTCTCGAAGGTGGCGGGATCGAGCCAGTTGAACACCACGGCCTTGAATGGTTCTGGGGCCTTGCCAGCGCGCGATGCGACAAGAATTGGGAGATTCGCAGCGTGAAGACGCTTCGCCAGTACGGAGCTCGTCTTTCCTGATCCGCCTGTGATGAGGATTGTCATGATGGCAAGTAAACTTAGTTAGAGGGTGAGTTGGGTTGCAGGTATACTCTAGAAAGCGCTGTATTGCGCTTTATATATTCAACTGCAAGCCAAGATATTTTTGAATTCTGTTGAGCTGATCAATCGTAATTTCCAATCATCCAGCTTGCTTACTTTTGCATTGTGATCAGGGCGTTTTTAGGTCCCGCTAGACAAATACGCATTATGTAGTATTATTTTAATTTCATTGAGACTTCGTCCAAACCTAGAGACTTGGACGCCGGCAGACTGCTTTGAGGACGGCTCTGCCGTTTTTGCAACTATTTGTGCCATATATTGCACAAGCATGGCGTCAACGCAACGATATTATGACCAATATCTCCTTGATGGCTGAATAATCGAAGCCAATATACTTTATCTACACACTACTTGATCCACAGGTCCTTATTTGCCTGAAAGTAATCAACCAAACTGTGCGTCCCGACGAATATACCTGGTAGCTTGGCAGCTGCCTCTTCACTCCCATTGGCGTACTTGCTTTGAATGAATGCCAGCATCTCAGCATACTTTGCTTCCATCCCGATATTCTTCAGACGCTGGGTGTATTCCTCTGGCGACAAGTCTTCGTGCGTTATCTTTCGACCAAGGACATTGCTCAAAATTTCTGCTGCCTGACAACGGAGAATAAATGAATTTATTTTGGTAAACTGTTCTAGGAAATCTATGCGTACCTCGTCCATGGAATAGAGCTGAGGTCCCACGACAATGGGATCTCTCAAATTCGGACTCTTCTCGGCAACCAGTGCAGTGAACGCTGCTTGCGCGACGTCTTCGACCGAAACAAAGGCGGACTTGCCACCTCCGGACGCGCTGAAAACGCTATCGAACATGTTGATGGTGGGGCGAAAAGCTACCCCGAAGTTTTCTAGTGGAAAAATTGTTTGATTGTGAGTGAGAATTCCCTTCTGGCTGCGTCTTCGTACCAGTAAATGTGGTTGGACGCAAAACGTAATAATCGACCCCACGACGTGCAAGATACTCGTGCACCTTTCCATGCACCATATCTCCTGCTTCAAGCGCACTGGAGCTGACGTAGACAAATCGTTTGACTCCTTTTGTGATGGCAAGCTCCACGAAAGGCTTGAGGTAGACAAGTGGGTCAGACACTGCAGGCTGGATGAGAAACACTTTGTCGATGGCTGAAACGACATCGAAAGGTGCCTCGTAGGTCTTCCCATCGAACCAATCGAATTTAACCGCTTTGTGAGGCTCGTCAAACGATCCAGAGCGTGTAGCTAGGAGAATGGGTTGTTTGGCGGCGTGCAAGCGTTTGATGAGGCATCTCCCAACCCTGCCTGTTGCGCCTGTAACGAGAATTGTCATGGTAAGAGGATGGTCTGATGAGAAATTGGGGTACGAACTACATAGCTTTCTTATTTATATGTATTCGATCTGACTCGCTGGAAGCGATCGAGATTGACAGACATTGCAAGTACCCTACGGCGTAAGCTCGATTGGAGCTCGTCTATGATGCCCCTGGAATTCGTACCCACTGGCAGCTGCTTGGATTTTCCGATTATGAGATCAACTTTATCAATTCGGGTGCGACCTTTCCGCCAGATTGTTATCAAATAATGACTCAGCAGGACTCAGCAGGTGCCGAGGCCATGAAACTAATTTAGCCATTTAACTTCCGTTATTTCGCTTATTTCTCGTGAAATAGTATTCGATCTTTATTTTAGTACTCTAGTATAGAAATTTTACAGTCCCTCCAACCCGGATCCCTGAAGTCGAATACCTTGTTCGATTTCAATTGTACCCACCTTTTCCAGCCAATAGCCCTTCTTTTTAAACTATTTTCCCGGTCGTGGAGGTACAATGGAGAATCCCACGCCATCAATATCCCATATGTAGGCATATATATGCCATAAACGGAAAGGGACAATGATTTTCACCTTATTCCGGCTCTCCGATATGCTGTTGACAACTCCATCGTCTTTGCTAGTATATCGGTTAGTACACGCGCCTGTCATATTGTATGCAATCAGTGCAATTGTCCGCGCGAAAGCTGGGTTCGACTCCCAGGCAGAGAGGTCTTTTTTCTATGACAAACCAACTGGCACTACAGTGCTGACTCCTGAGGCCTGAGCGCTGGGCCCTGGCGGCTGAGGCTTGAGCACTGGTGACTGAAGTACTGAAGTCTGACTCTCTGAGCAGTGAGTAGTGAGTACTTGAGTGCGCACTGCGCACCGCAGCCGGCAGTCGCTGCTCGCAATTGAGTTTCCACCGCGCAGTGCTGAAGACTCGCGAGTCGCGGGCCACATATTGGCCGGCCGCAACTAGAGTCTGGCGGACGCCGGATACAAATTCCTCGATCTATATGTACATTGCATACTTAGTTTTGGATAATGACCATACCGAGTCAAGATGTCACCTCATTGGCCTCGTCTTTTATCAAGAAACACATCACGGAAATCTCCAGCAGACAGACTATAGCTGATGCAATTACCTTGAAAGTACCCACAATTCTCTCCCAGTGTGAAATTTCCAATTGCAAGAACTATAAAGTTGCGAGACTAGTTCTGAGGTGATACATATTTATGATACAATCTGAGCAAGTATACTTCTACAATACAACACCGAGACTGTCTATCTCGTCCTTAAATATCGAAAAATAGTAGTAAGATCATATCTAATGCTTTATGCATTCCCCTCGTCTCTTTCCATAGGCACAGTGTCAGTGTCAGTGTCGTTGTTCTGTCCCGTTAGACTTTCAGGACGTGTTTTAATCTAGCGCAGTGGAAAGTTCTATGGGCTCAACGAGGGACAAAAATCGGGTGTTTCTCCTACCTCAATGTGGGACATTGGTATTCCATCAGGCCATACTTGTCGCACTACTGTTCGCCCAATCCGGATTTCTCTTGGATCAAGAGTGCTTTTCCCGGTCACCGTATCAAAGCGATACTCTTCGTCTGCGATGGGCGGAGGTCCACCGACAGCATTGGGTCTATTATTAAAAGTCGCCATTATGGTGATCGAGTACAATTTTGCGATTGAAATTGCTGGAACCACGAAGTATATTCCAACGGTCTCTATTTGTTTTCGAAACCCCACAAATAGGACTACACTGGCAACAGAAGCCGTTGCTGAGATCAAATGTGAACTTAGCTAGGAGAATAAAATTTACACCTTGCACGTACATACCTGTGACAGTGCCCGTTTCTATTGTGAGGCGGATGATACGATCCACAAGTAGGTCTGTTCTCCGGAAGCCTGTTGGCGCTTTCGATAACTAGATCGTACATGTTATCCATGCCAGACAGCAGTGAAATATTTTCGCGTAACACGACTTACAAAACATGTAAGCGTTATGGCAATGATTATGTCGCATGCAGCCCCTAGTCCGTTCCAAAGCTTGAAATATCAATAATCTTAAAATCAGCTTTCTTGGTCATAAGAGTAGCATGGTTATAGCTTACACCGCAAGCGTAATCCAAAGACGACAGGCCAGGAATCGAGTTCAGTACCTTGGAGAGAGACTTTGCCTCAAACATCTTTGCACCAAATGTAATTGCAGCAGAAGCGCTACACAATGCCAGCTAGGGATGAATTTCAAATGAATTTATGACTCTCAGGTAGTGAAAGGCAGTTCGATCAGTACTCACAATTGCAATTGAGCCTGCAATCAACCAGGAGCGAGTTATTCGGAAAATGCGATAGGAGAATATAAGGTGGCATATCAGCCCGACTGAAGCCAATTTCAGTAAAGTGCACCAATAGTAGCAAGGAGGATGCCATTACTGATTCCACCCATAATGGGTATTGTGAGAGGAATGAGATGAAATTTATCGACAGCCTGGAAACTTCCGAACCCATTTATGAACAAATCATAAATGTCTCGAGTTGCCAGTCCAACGTGCAAGGTTTCCAGAATCCATATCGAATAAACGAGAAGCTTTCTGGTTATAGGGTCGTTTGGGAAACTGAGGTAGTAATTATCTGTAACAGCGTGCGGTATGGGATTGTCAATGCCAACCCAAAACAAAGACGAAAAACTCACAAACTTGCACGCTTAAGATACCGTGTAGCCCCCAAGTAAAAAGAGATCCTAATTGCTGAATAATTTATGTAAGAACGGTGATAAATGTGTACTGGTAAGGCTACCCACAAGGGCACTCAGCCTAAAGTCGTAGGAGTCGTTGCATATCACTGTTAGAAAAACGCTACATAGTATCGAAAAGGCTAACTCACGCGGAGTGAAATTCTCTCAGATTGGGACCACCATCTGTATTAGTGCTGTTCATGGGCGAAGGCAATCGTAGCGATCCAGTGGCAGTCTGTGGCTCGAAGTCAGGGGTCGAGCGATGGTGAGAAAATGCACTGCAGGGACGAGTGCCATGCCAAATGTTTATAACGTTTTGTTGGGTCGAGCTATTATTACTCTTATCGGGCAATTCGAGCTCGATCTACTTGTGGAAAACCAACAGAATGCAACTCGTCGTAGCATCAGTGATGTTTGCGATCAGTTTGGTGCTGGAAGATGGAATCGTTGAGATCATCTGAGCTTGTATGTCAAATATTTCATTAATTGATCTGATCCCAGTGTCTTTCGCCTTCTGATGAACATGAATGGGGGCAAATACAGACGATTCAGCAGCATCAACAATACATAGGTAGACACCCTTGAACCGAAGATCTTGTCTCTCTGACTTCAAGTTGAAGGCTCGGACTCGGGGGTAGCATGACCCAGTCCAAGTCTGACTTGCGTTCAAGTGAGGCTGACGTGTGGAGGAATGTATGTTGCGGGCATATTTAGGCAATTAAACACAAGGAAGGGAGTGGTATGAAGAGTGATGCTGTGGATCGGAGTCCGTCTGTGGCATGCTCCCGGGACTGTCTCAAGCAATAAATAGATTTTGATCAGGTCCTAGTCCAATGATGTGCCCCATACACGCATATGAATCTCTCTGGTTGTTGTTGCAGCAGCATAAAGGACTCTACATAGTAATTATAGGCCACGGAGCTGCGGACTTTGGCAAGGACCTGTCTTAATCCGGGTGATGATACTGTACTATTTGAATTAAAATGGTCTTTCCAGGGGTGGGCGAAATTCTTGGTTCATCCGCTTCCAACATGGAGTAGAACATATCTGTCCAAACCCAAGTCTGTCTGCTACGCGACTCACGCTACTTTAGGAGACAAGCGGGATCCTTTCATTTTTTAAATATTCGTCCACCCAACGTCCACTTGAGCTGTAAGGGAGTAGTTTACATGTGGCTCATGTGCCATTTTATATATGAGCTTTAAATACGAGCATCTCGCACACCCGATTTGATATCACGTTGATGGCCACCAACCCATATAATAACATCATCTGTGTACTTGGTACTTACATACCTGGCGGTAGCTGTGCATTTATCATACAATATAATTCAGGACGTATGCATATAGTTTCCTGCAGGTTCCCAAAGGACGTTGTCGTTATTGAACCTAGCCACTATTTGAGGCATCGCGGGGGATCCAGATTACGCAGGTTGCAAATGTATTCTTGATTCATGTAAGTAATCCGTTGTTCTTGGATCTCTGATGTCAACGAATACTCAATCTTCCACCGTCACGGTGAAACATTTCGCACGGCTGACTCGGGGATACATTCGTGATCACTTGACAGAGTGGGAACCTCTGAGATAGAGCGCTGCAAAAGATACCTAGAACAACCGAGACAAATCAGTTTAAGGACGCAGAAAATCCAGGCGTCAGGTGTAGAGACACTGAGAGTAATTATTTAATTACCTACACAAAGGGGTCACTGTAAACTGTGCTTTTTAAGGTAGAAGGCGTTGCAGAGGCGACCGCAAACAGCGCCCACTGTATTTATGCACCGTCAAACACAGTCATGCCACACGCCTGAAGGGAATCGAGAGATAGCATTCATAAATAGTAAGTGGGCGTCGGTCGTCGTTATAATTATAGCGCTCGGACGCCAGCGGCGAGATTGGACATGAATCAAACAGATCAATTAACGTGCCACAAGGATATCTTTCCTTGTTTCTCGTGTGCCATTGACACGGATCGCATAAATTTTCACGCCGTACAATGTCAGTCCGGTAGTTGATGTGGTTAAGTGCCCAGCACACCCCCTGGACTGAGTTCCCGAGACTACCACATCACTGATATAGTACGCCCGGAACCTACTTCCACATACTGTCACCTGCGATAAGGAGAACTGAAGAAGCGGCATTAAGTTTGTAAGAGATGTCTACGCTGAATATGGGTAAGGAAATCTGCCAATACGCACTGGATTGCTTGCTGGACTGATAATAAATGCATTGGGCCGGTCTCTTCCCCGACAAGATCACCGATATATAAATTCTAGAACGGGGAGTAACCCTACTAGCGCGATAAGAACTAAATAACAACCTATGATTATATCATCGTCGATTCATCAGTCATAGAAAGGTTAGCGCGAAAGATGTACTACGATATCATGCCATGATCATAGTGCAAACGAGGTCGGAGGAGTGAAGCTGTACTGACCGAGGTTATGAAATGCGGGGAAATTGCAAAGGTAAGAGGCATGTAAGGAACCAATAACAGGGATACTTCCGAATTTAGTAATTGGTTTGCCAGAACAATCAAGCTAGTGGGTGACTTTCCATAACGCTAACTTGAATATCTAACTCTAGATTCCCTTTACGGAGTTTGAAACTGGTAGTAATGTTCCGAATTTTATGACAATTTCTAAACCATAACGACATGGACATTTTTCAAGTTGACTCTTTGCTTGAATTCCTTTTGGGGATATAGGGCCTTCACACATGTATACGCTACAAATGACAGTGTCTGCTATTTTATTGCCGCAAACGAGCTCAGAAAAATATGAAAACATTTTACCGGGTAGGGGACATATACATCTCTACTCAGGGGGGAATTAAGTGGAGGGGAGGTAATACACAGAGAACCAGAGCGGAAGCATCGTCAGCGTGGCAGGAGGATGCTGACGTGAAAGTGATTGCTACGCGTGAACGGAAATGGGAATATGTCGAGCTCCACTTCCTTTTTGGGCGTTTAGAAACATTCAAAAATCTGGACGAGGGGTCGGGACCCTCTCTCCAGATTTAAGGTTTAGAAACCTCTTGAAATCGAGTCGTTTGAACTTGGTTGCCAAGTCCGACCGTATTAGGACGCGGCATATCGGCAGAGGACCCTGAACGCCACATATCTAGAGTTAGATATTCAAGTTAGCGTTATGGAAAGTCACCCAGTCTCATGCCCATCCTCTCGCGGGTGCCTTCCCAATTTGGGTCCCTCCCCGAGGGACCCAAATTGGGAAGGCACCCGCGAGAGGATGGGCATGAGACTACAATCAAGCCGCAAGTACAAGCCACAAAGCCCAGTGGTACTAATAACACCGCCGTGTCTTGCTGATACATACATAAAGATACGGATATACAAGAAAATGCGTAACATTAATAAGACAACACTGCATGCACCGGGATCTGCCATCCCGGCTGCCCGTGCGGAAGTGGATATTAATCGCAAGGCCTCGTCCGCAACCCGAGTTCCGCATGTGTATACGAATACGATATAAGTAATATGTAGCAGCCATACAAGGAGCAACAGAAAAGGAAAGCGCAAATGAATGTGGGACTATATTCAGCGCTGTCGCTGGCGTCGGTGGTGATGATCTTACTGGGTCTTCGAATTATGCATGGGTTGGATTATGATCGTGATGACAGCTGGCGCAGACTAGATGTCGTCTGCGGTTTTGGTGCCTTCCTGCTCGCGGTCGCTCTGCTTCATCTCGGCATATTCGCGCTGGCGGCGGATCTCTTCTTTGATATACACGAGGTCCTTCTTGAGTTTTACATCGCCGTTCTCAGGCCAGCGTTCCAGGCTCCACTGTTGCATGAAGGCACTGCACTGTGGGCATGCAGACTGATCAGCACCTTCGGACCGCGCAAGGGGAAAACGGGACATACCCGGAAATAGCGCTTGTGGGCGTATTTCTTGTACAGGGATTCGTGCTGGATGGGATCTGTGATGATGTACTCCAACATAATGGTCGCGATCGGAATGAGTTCTGATTCTGCGTATGTGGTGTAGTGCTCCAGATTTGGGGTCTGGAATACAAGATCAGAGGTAATAGGTTAGATATGATTTGGGAGGGAGACGATAAGCCTACCCATTTCTCGCGGCCGAGCGCTAGCCTCGCCAACCAAATGGCCGCCGCAGCCATCAGCGACGGGACGATGCCGATCAAGCGCCGCTCCACGCAACCAATTTCGAGAAGGTATTTAGAAATAGTTCGCGCATGCAATTCGCAGTCATCGGCCTTGCTGGCACGGCGCAGCCAGCCCAACGGACCTGGAGCACGCAGGTCCCATTCGATAGTCCGGAGAATATACCTTTCCGCCGTGAGGATCTCCACTGTCGTATACTGGTCGTCGGCAAGATAGGTGATTTCCTTGACAGAGGGAGCATAGGTCTCTTCGTATTTGGTAGCGATAAAGAAGCAAGTCAGGCCGACGAGCTGGAGCTTCGAGATGGCGATGGGGCGCGAGCCGAGGAAGCGGTCGAGAACATTGATGCAGAGGAACAGAGATTCGGCCTGGAGACTGAAGCGCGCATGGACCTGGAGAAGCCAGTCAACGAGGATACCCCTGTGTTCCCATGTAATTTCGTTCTGGTCTTTCATGTACTCTGGATTGGGGAGGGTTGCAAGCTGCGATTCATGAGTACGAGTTCAATAAGGGGCGCGATATACATACTTCAATTTCCTTCAAGTACACACAGACATCGGCCACGTATTCACTAACCATGAACGGATCGTCCCAATCTTCGGCATCCAAGTCGTCCCAAAGTTGTTCGCCCGGGGGAGAGGGTTCAATAGCCTGGAGCTGTTTGGCCACAACGTCGACTTCAACTTGTGAATCATCGATGAATTTGGCGTGGATGACGGGCTTTTCGTCGGTGTGCCTACGCTTGAGAGCACGAATCGCTTCTTCTTCGTCATGGACTTCCACATCGACCTCCATTTTTTCCGTGAGAGTAGCCATGGAGGACTTGCTCCCAACAACCGCCTCCTCTGTTTCCGCCTTGGGAACGCTCTTGGTTTCGCTGCCTGCGCGAGCCACCAGACGCCTAGAGGCGACCGCACCAACCAAGCGCCTGCTAGGTGGTTTAACGGTGACCTTGGGCTTTGCAGCCGTCGGTTCTTTGACAATCTCTGTCATCACCGCCTCTTTGCTCTTGGCGACGGTCCCCGATGCCTTGGGCTTGTTGTTGGATACCAGACCAGTCACCTCTACAAGAACCTCTCTTTTCCGTTTGATCCCCGCCTCTTTCTCATCTTTTCCAACGTCTGTGGAAACGACCTTTGCTTTCGAAGCTGCGGTTGACGCGGTAGCACGGGTGGTCGCGGAAGTGGCGGTGGCCACCCCTCCCAGCATCGATTTGGTGCGAACGGTACCGATTCGCGATGGACGCGCATTAGCATTTTCATTATCTTTGGTGGAACGAACCACCCGTGTCGTCCTCCTCACCTGAGAGATAAGAGATTGGAGGTTAGTATCGCTCAGCGCTCGCGTCAGATCAGACTTACTGGGATGGAGGACATCTTCCTCCGCTACGAGGGGAGATAGAGGCAAATGCCGTTGGTAAGTTATGGTGGGGTATCGCGGAGAGTTGAAGAGATGGCAGCAATCGTCGAGGTGCTGTAGAGACTCGGAACAAGGCTGCCAAATGGATTTGACAGTTCAAATCCGGATAGAAAAATACAACCATAAATAACTGGAACGCGTAAGTCACGGGGTCGTATGTCGCGTACTCAAATTGACGCGTTAATCGTCGTCCACTACGTCTATAAGTCAATCTAAATTCTGGGCACATACATTTGCAGTATATACTAATATACTATAAATTTAAAGTAGTGACTAAAAGATTCTGATTCCTGAATTCTGGGCAGCGGGCTCAAGCCTCATCCGCAGCAGCCAGCTTAAAAGGACCAAAAAATAATGATAAAATCTTACACCATCAACTCTCTGTCTGGGAATCGAACCCAGCTTTCGCGCGGCAAGTATATTGACAAGCGCGTGTACTAACCGATATACTAACAAAGACATATTATGTCATGCCTCTTTGTCTTTGTCCCCGATATCTCATATTATGTTGATCTTACGGGAGCGCCCGCTACCTGTTCCTTCTCTATCCAATCTTCGATAAGAATTCCCATGTTGATATAATCCTTCCACTGCCCCCCGACCCAGTATGCCTTGCGCAAGCGACCCTCATCGATAAAGCCACTGCGAGACATGTTGTTAGTCAAAACTCGGCGCCATCAGATATACACGGATTCGCAAGATCTGCACATAAGCTTGGCCTAACGCACCATTTACGGTACACAGTAAGCGCGATATCGTTTCCCTCGAACGCCGACAGCGAGATGCGGTGCGTATTAAGGTGCACGAATGCGTGATCGAGCATGAAACGCGTCACCGCCGTGCCCACCCCTTTTCCATGCGCCTCCGGGAGAAGAACGAGTGAGAACGAGCTGTGGCGGTGAGCGCGCTCGGCACCCGCCCACAGCGCGGTAAAGCCGACGAAGCGCGGCGTATCATGATCCCAAGCAACGCGGCGCGCAGGCGACTGGCCGGTCGGAGCTGGTGCAGGGCTTGAAGTCGATGACGAAGAAACGGGCATGGATTCGATAATGCAAAACATCTCCGCGTCGTTGTCGATGGCTTTCTGAAATTCATCTTTGAGTTTCCCACCACGGGGGACGAGAAGACGCTGTGTGACGAGGGGTGCCAGGGTGGGGTCGTTGTAAATGCCGATGATGTTGTCAATGTCCGAGATTATAGAGGTGTTAGACGTAGCTGAGGAAGAAGAGGCTGAAGGTCTGAAAGCACGCAGGCGGACGCCGCAGGGAAGTTCGAACATGGCGATAATGTAGTTACTGAGCGCTTGCTAGTGCGTGTTTTGTTGAGGTAGATGTCAAAGAAACAGTATAAGTACACTGAGTGCACGTCTTTTATAGGGAATCTTCTGCGTCGGTATTACGGTCATTGTTTATAAAGCGCAGACGCCTAAGCGTTGACTCCATGGGCGCTGCGGGCCTTGGAAGCGAATATCGAGAGAAACGGAGCCGGCGGTTGCATACCTAAAAATAAGTCACAAGTAAACATTAATGACTCGAAATAAGTTATACTCCGCGACTGAGGTCAAATCGCGGAACTTCGCTATACTTGTCTCCGTGGAGTCGGATTGGAACCATGCGTATGCGCCCCTCTTCGACGAATCCGCTGCATGAATAGTGCGTGACTATTACATTCTGGTAAGAGTGTGTGTCGACCCCCAACCTATAATACGTACATATTCTTGTAAAGATACTATGCAGGCATTTTAAATAACGCGTACAGTGGGGCAGAGGGACTGCTCAGTTGAGAATGTAGCCAAGTAATTAAGCGCCCAGCATACCAGTGAGAACCATCACATCTACTACTAGCGTGCTCCTTCCCAGCTCGCATGGCAGGTTTTCGAAGCTTGATACAGAAATACCACTAATGCATATTGTATGTACGGGTAGTCAATCCCATTCTTGGCCGCTGTCGGATACAATTTGATCGGGTAAATCCGACACCGGGGGAAAGCTTTTGTGGCTCCGCAGAGTTAAAGGAAATCTCCGGAATAGACAACTTCGCCACGTTTCGACGGCGAAAAATAGCGTTGTCTGCCCACCGAAGGCTCCCCGGTTGCCTATTATTGGGGCGTAGAAACCCATAAAAATTGGACAAGCCCAAACGGCCTGTGACTTCGGAATAGATGATGATCAGCCAAGTACGAAAGAAGGAAACTAGAGAGCAACGGAAAGCAAATATCAACAGTGAAGGCATGTTTCAGGCGATGTCGACACAGTGCGCAAATGAGTGCACACATCAGCGGTCAGTGTGGTAAAGGATTCATCATCGTCTTCGACTGTTTTTCGGCCGACTCTCCCATCCATGTCCTTGATTAAAGATGGGGGAGGGCTCACGCGACCCATAGCAAATCTAGTAAATGGATACTCACGACGATGGCATTCAAGCTGTGTACGAATTGCTCGTCGTTCAATAGTGCGGTGCCTCACAAGTTGAATAAAATCCCGACGTTAGTTACCACATAAAACATTAAGGACGCACGAATAAACTCGAGAGCTTGGGGTGGTGACGGTGGTAAGGCCGTGAATGACTTTGTCGTTGGCTCCGAGCTTCGAAGAATACGAGAACTGGTAGTTGGAGAAGGTGAAGCCACCACTGGCATGAATAGAACGAAACTTTGCTGCTCCACTTTATAGGCCAGTCAAAAAAATAAATAGTACGATATTTATTTTGTATACACGGTGAATAAAGATGCAGCCTTTGCACAATTTTACTTGCCCTCTGGGTTACGTTAACACTGCTACGTTAGAAGAGAGGATTCCCAGTCACGCGAGCTTTTTTACTATGATTATCAGGCTCTAGGAGAACGGAGCCGGCGCTAGAGCGTTTAGGAGCCGACGGAAGCTGGGGGCTCGGGAACTGAGTCAAATATTGGTCTCGACGTTGTCTCGACTATTTGTTGGTTGATGGTCTCCTTGCATCCTACCAAAAGGCAACGCGGACGCATATACAGGATAGAGATCATCGTATTCACCAGGTTTGCATGCTATTTTACTCGCGACAAATTTCACCAGACAAAGCTACGAGCAATAGTTTATTTTCACGCTCACTGGCGGCAGTGGTCTGTAAATAGTCCACTAAATATTATGGGCGATGCGAACCAATTTCCCTGGCCGACTGGGATGGTTTGAGGGTGTGGATGTCCACTCGTTGTATCAATTATAATACACGTTTGTGCCGCCAGGCCCTATGATTTGAGTCACCTCAAAGTCAGAGCTCCAGCATCGGTTCCGTCCCCCTCTCATCCGAAGCTAATTTTAGTTGGTATGCATAAACAAACCGACGGTCTCAAGCCACTTCAAGCAGCCTACCGATGTGAACATGTGTATAAATTTGGCCAGCTTTTTCAAGTGACTCCACAAGGTGTTCCTACATAAGACACCGCGCTGCAAGCCCGGAGAACTTCGAGCAATTTTCCTTTTGACTTTTCTGTCGGCATAAAACGTGGAACGGTAGCTTAATAGCTCTTCGTCGGTGGCACCGATATATATTCTGGCATCTTCCGTATCCACGCCAGTGTGAGGCACCATTCCTGAGCGAATGGTTACCGATGTGCGTACACCTGCTCCTGACGGCAGGGAACTAAGTCCTAGTAGTAGAAACGGGGGACAGACACATAATAAGTCAGTTTCTCGCGCGGGGCGCGCGTTTCAATACTACTATTAGTGGGTTTCAAAAAATGAGTCTGTCGGAGATGCGGTTACAGTAATATTTGCTGTACGGAGGTAGCGCCGTCTTGATGCGCGACCTAGTTGGCACTTGGTACCGCGCTCACCAGTCAGAGTGTCACGCTTGTTGAGTGGGGTTCAGTAGTGTCCAGCTCTACCCGTTGCATCGGACATTGGGACGTCATCCCAGATGTTATAAGTGTACTATACTATAGCTTGCAAGGTTGGTCGAGCTGTTTGATTATACCCCCGAGTATCTAGGGTGCGCATGTTGTACGCATGGCAAGCATTCTACGTAGAATTTGATTAGCATCAAAGTAGTCAGACTTGCCTGTACCCCCTCAACCTCATCTCGGGCTTCTATTATTCATTCATTAAGTGCAGTCAAACTTCAACGAGTCAGATGACGACGGAATTCTTGGCTAACAGACTTACTTTTATCCATTGCCAGTAAGCAGTAGCGGTCTGCTCGGAATGAAGAAATATACATACAGTGCGAGTCATGACATCTCCATCACATGGTTTTTGGTGGGAAGAAAAATTTTGTGGATTTTTTGCGATTTTATTTGGAAGGAAACCCACCAAAAGAATGCGATTTCCGTCGTCTTCTCGTTTTTTCCCACGGTGTTTCACTTTTTGGGCTCTGTCAAAAAAAAAAAAGCGGCTCCGATTTGATATTTATCAAGGAGAAATTGTCAATGAATGATAGAAATGATCCTAATAAGCACTCTGATTGAAATTCGTGTGTTTTCTGCCTGATTGGGCAACTTCTCGTGGCTTGTGAAGGGTGTGACCGTAACTGTAACATGCCTTATATGGAAGGTGGTGACGTAGGGTTAGGGTCTGTTTCACTTTTCAAGGCCAAAATCAGATCAAATTTTTGAAAACTTGTCGGATCGGCTTGAAATTCACACCAACGGTAGCCCTCGCCTATCTGAGCTCATTTCTGGTGTTTTTAGTAAATTTCGGGTGCCGAGAAAAACGTAGTTACAAAAGGTATGTTTTTGTTTGTTTACTGATGGATCAGTGGATGCGAAGTGATGACTCGCACTGTATTTTTGGGTGCTTCGACTATGCAGTAACTTAAACGCATGGCATAGGTACGTCATAACATATATTTTTGTCCTCATTTCGGCCAGACCTCGGCTACTTAGATAAACAAGCAATCAAGAAGAAATCAGCAAGATGGAAGTGACCCTAAGTAGATGTAGATGACGATACTGCCGGTCTTCAATGTCTGTGCTTCAAGTTCATAAGACCTAATTGCTTCAGTTCTGGAATCAAGTATGCTTTTCTCGTAAGTAAGTGGTGGGAGATGTGGACCGGGATCGCCGCCAGGCACGCTAAATGCGGACTGCGAGGGACTGCGGCATAGTGCCTGACGAACATGTGATCCGGATGTGATCGCAGGTCCGTGCGTTGAGCCGCAGTCTGCCGCAGTGGCATTCGGATAATATCGCGGTCTCTTCCTTTTGACTCCACCTCCGTTTCTTGCTCCCCTCCGCGAGCGCAACTATGTGCAGCTGGAAGCTTGATTCAGCGATTCGGGAAAGAGGAAAGAGATAGATTCAATGTAAGTACGCATACGTAGCACCTTGCAGATGTCACTTTGACTTTTCGGCGCATGTGGACGTGGACAGTTGCGCCAGGCCCGGTGCGCGTTGTCGATCTTATCTCATGTGGACCCCGGAGATGCGTGCGCCTGACGAGCTCGGGGCCGTTCTTGGCTTTCTGAGGGGATGTCAGGAGATGTCCTTCTCCAGCCCCCCCGCCTTCCAGCATAAAATGTCGGGTAAGAGTTGAATATTGAAAATGATCGATCAATGGCTACAGAAATATGACCGTGGAAGGACTTTCTACGACCTTCCAGCTTCGGGATGATGGTCATGTTGAGTCTCCTTGATTCTGGCAGTTTCACGAGCGTCAATTCAAAAATTCATCCAGACTATGACCCTCTGATGACGGTGCGACGGACAAAGATAGACTGCGGCCTAGTTGAGCTTTCTTCGAGCTGTGACTCGCATTTTTTCAATCGCAAACGTTCCTCAGCAGTTCCGCAGTGCAACCGCAGCGTTCTACTTTTTGTCCCCACCGGGTCAATATGTTGCCAAGACGCTTACCCTCGCTTACTCCTGCGAGTCGCGATCATGTTTAGCGCCAAGCAATAAAAATCGTTCGATGCAGCGGGATCAGCGCAAGGCTATGCTGATTTTGCCATCTGAATTATTTTATTAACAAAACTCCCAGGGTCTATTGTTGTACATATTATCACTAAATTTCTTCCTGGTTGCCCCTCATACACGACGTCGATGTCGTCCATCCCCACATTCTTGTTGGATGACTGCGGTCCCCCACAATCCCCCCTCCTCACCCCTCCCATCTCCCCCAAGGTCCCCCATTATACTCTGGGCCTCAGCGTCAAGACCGCGTCGCCAACGCTACCCCGCCATCCTACCCCAAAACACCTCCTGACGCCGGCGAATCACGTCGACAACGAGATAACCAACACCAAGGCTCTGCCCCCGCTGTCATGGAACAACTTCACGACCGAGTTGAATTGGCTGAACGTTTTCGTCATCTGCGGTGTCCCCGCCATCGGCTTCGCACTAGCATGCTACACCCCTTTACGCCGTGAAACCCTCTTATTCTCAATATTCTACTACTTCGTCACCGGCATGGGCATCACCGCAGGGTATCACCGTCTATGGGCGCACAGATCGTACAACGCTTCCCTTTTCCTCCAGTATTACCTCGCGATCACCGCGGCGGGTTCCGTGCAAGGCTCGATCAAATGGTGGTGTCGAGGCCACCGCGCGCATCACCGCTTCACCGATACCGACCTCGATCCGTACGACGCGCACAAAGGCTTCTTTTACTCCCATGTAGGTTGGATCATGCTGAAGCCGCGCCGCCGTGTAGCTGCGGACGTGAGTGACCTCACCAAGAGCGCTGTCGTGCGCTGGCAGCACAAGTACTTCGTCCCGCTCCTCCTCATCGTGAGCTTCGCGGTGCCCACACTTATTCCATGGTATTTCTGGAATGACGGCTGGGGCGGCTACGTATACGCCGGGATCGTGCGACTTGTGTTCGTGCACCACGTACGTCCCCTTTTGCACTAACTACCTCCAGGCACAGCATGTTAAATTTGAATGTTAGTCCACCTTCTGCGTCAACTCACTTGCACACTGGCTCGGCGAGACGCCGTTTGACGACAAGAATACGCCGCGCGACCATTTTGCGACCGCGCTCGTCACGATTGGCGAGGGGTACCACAACTTCCATCATCAGTTCCCCATGGACTACCGCAACGCCATCAAGTGGTATCAGTACGATCCCACCAAGTGGTTCATTTGGTCGTGTCAGCAGGTCGGACTGGCGTCGCATCTCAAGGTGCGCAGTCGGTGGTATTCCAGGCCCCCGCACGTGAACTGATCTCACCACACATAGGTTTTCCCTGAGAACGAAGTGCGCAAGGGCCAGCTAACGATGGAGCTCAAGAAGTTGCGCGAGACGCAGGAACGCATCGCGTGGCCGGCGCCGAGCCACGACCTTCCCGTCGTCACCTGGGAAAGCTGTATGTCTATTTTCGCGCCGCCTGCCATATTTGTCAACTCATTTTCCTTTTTTGCAGTCAAGAAGCAATCCGCGACGCGCTCGCTTATTCTCGTGTCCGGCTTTATCCACGACGTGTCGACGTTCCTCGACGCGCACCCGGGCGGCGCGCACTTGCTTACCAAATACGTCGGTGAGGATGCGACGGCTGCGTTCTTCGGCGGCGTCTACGACCACTCAAATGCCGCGCACAATGTACGTCCCGGCCCCTCCTCCGTCTCATGCGCAACGTGCTGACGCAGCGCAGCTCCTCGCGATGAAGCGCGTTGGTATCCTACTGGGTGGTATGCCCATGGCTCTCGATGAGCTCACGGTCCCGCCAAGCCAGCGTCTCAAGATCGCCGAGTATACCGAGCTCTTCGCGTACGCGCCGAGCTCAGACGGCTGCGCAATCCCCGCTAGCCCAAGCTAGGCGCACGCGCAGACATGCGCGCTGTGCCGTCCGCTCGTTTACACTTTAATTGCTTTGGAATCGGGAACCGCGCTGGGATAATCGCCAGCATCACTGTAGTCATATCTTTTCACTAATACTCAACACAACAGGAACATTATTCCCTATATATTCCATATATCTACTTACATATATCATGCTCGCTCTGGAATACTTATATTCTGTGTGGCTGGATTATTTGTGGGACGTACGGGAGGGGTGGGGCAACTTGCGGAGGAGATCGCAGGTCTTTGGAGCGGGGTTGCTGCGCAGTGGAGTTTTCTCTTGATAATCGCCGTTAGGCCCCGATGAAGCCCAATCTCGACCTTATCAACACTGATGGTTGAGAGCAAATGAAGCAATTAGAGGGTGTGTATAATTCACGGTCAAAGTTCCAATTACGTGTCCTTAATGTTTTCGCAAGTGCCAAAGTAGTACATATGTAAGGGATAACGACGTCCGTGTCACGACTCACAACTTAACGGAGCCGTCAATAGCGACGCCAAGTGTGATAGAGGGCCAGATCCACGGGCGTTTATCATTAAATTGCCAGGGAAAAGGCTGGTAATTATTGCATATGACGTACAACGCCCTACAAAAATGGTCCGGCGTGGGAGAGACAGCCATCAGACCAGTGGCACCGTTCGACGGGCGTGGGGTATGGATGCCTGGAATCCGTCTATGAAGACACGTCAGCAGCAAATAGCAACATATGCACCCAAGGCTGACGGATACCCCAGAGAGAAACAAAGTCACAAATGAGCTTGAAAGGGTGTCAGTCATGTCGTCACTTTGGGGCCTTCGGGGTCGGAAGAACACTGGCCGCAGCGTCCCCGGAGTTTGCGATTGACCATATCCAGAGGAAGGAGCTCCGTGATAAAGGTATTTCCCCAAAGATCAACATGGAAGCTACATACGTGTGTCGCGCTGTTGTTCTTGACTCCGCATGCAGTTTGGGTTGTGGGATAGCTTGGGGCGGATATACGGTGACCATATCCCGCCCGGCGTGTAGCGCGCAGGCGTCGCGATAGTCCCCAATGCGCATCGGGCGCGCTTGACCATACATGGAGGATGATATAGACCTAGAGTAGACCAGAATGCCCATAGACTTTGGGGACTGACAAATGACAAGAGCCTCGCCGGGGTCGTTTCTGACCGTCGATGGTGCTGGAGCGCTTCATGTGATTTACCGCCGAAGAGACGAAGCCCAGAACGCGCGGAATGCCGAGATGGCGTCTACCAAATTGGGACTCCCCAAAATGTCAGCGTAAGCCAAGCACGTGACCGTCGTCTCCGGCCCGTGGTTCAAGCAAGTTATTCGTTTTCGTTGGGGAGGGCTTTGGCGGCGAGGAGACAAGGCCAGCGACGAGCGCAGCGGTCTCGACAACGTGTATGAAGAACCAGGGCCAGCCTGAACGTGTAAGCGAAGTTGCACGCGTCGATGGCAGAAATTACGCAGCGGGGCGGCGACTGGCAGGGAGAACCCCGCGCCAGGGTGGGATCCCCAAAGAAATGATGCTTAGGGCATAAATACCACAGCCGACGTCTTTCAAGTTTTCTCGCCAACGCCCTTCTTTCACGCCCCGTCGTCGACCTCCTCGTCGCCGCCGTCCACGAATTCGCCACCATGTCCGCCACGACCGGCCCCGCGCCAAAGCGTGCCACAAAGGACATCGCTGAGGAGATACCCTCCGACCTCAACATACCTGATAACTATGTCCAGCACACGCTCACGTCCCAGAAGCCCCTCCCCCCGTTCGCGTGGAAGAACTTCCGCGAAGAGCTTAACTGGCTGAGCGTCGTCATCCTTACCGTCACGCCCGTCATCGGCCTCATTGGCGCCATGTTCACGCCTCTTCGCTGGCAGACATTCCTTTTCTCCGTGTTCTACTATTTCGTGACGGGACTGGGCATCACCGCAGGCTACCACCGTCTGTGGGCCCACAGGTCGTACAACGCGTCGCTCCCCCTGCAATATCTTCTCGCCATGGCGGGTTCCGGTGCTGTCGAAGGCTCCATCAAGTGGTGGTGCCGTGGTCACCGCGCCCATCATCGCTACACCGACACCGACCTCGACCCATACAATGCACACAAGGGTTTCTTCTACTCCCATATCGGCTGGATGTTGGTCAAGCCCCGCCGCAGGCCCGGCGTTGCCGACGTTAGCGACTTGAGCAAGAACCCTGTCGTCCGGTGGCAGCACAGGCACTACCTCACATTAATCCTCGTGTGCGGTTTCCTTATCCCCACCGTCATTCCGTGGCTCCTCTGGGGCGATGCGCGTGGTGGTTATGTTTATGCCGGTGTTCTGAGGTTGTGCTTTGTTCACCACGTGCGTTTCACGGCTAATCCGCATTCCGTGTCCCATGCTAATGCATTTTTATTTAGTCTACTTTCTGCGTTAACTCGCTTGCGCACTGGCTCGGAGACAGTCCTTTCGATGACAAGCACACTCCCCGCGACCACGTTATCACTGCTTTTGCCACTATCGGCGAAGGATACCACAACTTCCACCATCAGTTCCCTATGGACTACCGTAACGCCATTAAATGGTATCAGTATGATCCTACCAAATGGTTCATTTGGGTTTGCCAATCGGTCGGACTTGCCAGCCATCTCAAAGTATGTTCCCAATGACCAATGACGTTGCGGCCATTTTTACTGACCATGTGCGCAGGTCTTCCCCGAGAATGAAGTCCGCAAGGGTCAACTTACGATGGAACTGAAGAAACTGAAAGAAACCCAAGAACGCCTTGCCTGGCCGTCAGACAGTAATGACTTGCCTGTTATTAGCTGGGAAAGCTGTATGTTCCCCCCTAGTTCGTTTGATCCATCATCACTGACATCTTAACTAGTCCAAGAGCAATCGTCCAAGCGCCCTCTCATCCTCATTTCTGGCTTTATTCACGACGTGTCGAATTTCATCGACGAGCATCCTGGAGGCCCTCATCTTCTTGTCAAGTTCATTGGCAAGGATGCAACGACAGCTTTCTTCGGTGGTGTTTATGATCATTCGAACGCTGCTCATAACGTACGTTATTATTTGCGGAATCATTTGTGCATATGCTCATCCTTTTATTACAGTTGCTTGCCATGAAACGAGTTGGTGTTCTACATGGTGGCATGCGTCAAGGCATCGACGATAAGGTCGTACCGCCCTCGCAGCGACTGAAAATTGCACGATATAACGAACTCAGCTCACCGTACGGCAGCAGTACAGCGTACTCGGACGGCGAGGGCATACTCGGTTGATGATACACGCTTTCTTGTTTTCTGCATTCTTATTTTTTTACATATCGTCGATTGCCCTGTTGCCCGACAAAACACGAGCCTAAGTACAATGTATGGGGCGATGTACATAGGTTATCACTCGCATAGCATTAATTACGTAGATAGAACAATCATGAATTTTTTGGAATATAATTAAGCGTCGTGTGCCGTGAGGTTATGTGTTCTCACTGAGTGTTTGCAAATGAGCGTGGGCATCGTCTATGTTCGGTCACGCATAGGATGAGATCAGATGAATCAATAATCAAACAACTCTATCCTTGCCTGTGAGAACCATTGGAAAGCAATCAAAATCAAAGGCAGACTAAGTACATAGTATCATGAAGCGCTGTTACCCAATACGGTAATTCATTTTCTGCAATAGGCTCTTCGGGTTTCCCAGTGCCAAATGACTGCCAACCTTCACGAGACAATTCCAAGACGATCCTTCCCCGTTTATCAGGACCTCCCAATTTCACCAAAATAGAGATTATTCAGACCATCACCAAGCTATGGCACATAATTTGACGCAGGTACAACGGTACAACGTAGGTACAACAAAGGTACATATCGATTCATTTTACAAGTCATTCGGAAAACAGACATGAATTTGGAGCTGGGATACTTGACGAATAGCTGTTCACTTCTGCTCGAGGAAGAAGGCACTTTGGTGGAAGACGCTGGTGCTCCACTGAGCGACCCATTTACCGTCTCCGAAGTCCTGAAAGAGATCTGGAATTCAGTATACGTCCAGTGAATCAGACGTATTTATAAGATACCGACCAAGCTACCGGTACATTTGAAAGAGTCACCGTCGCATACAAGCTTCGTGACGGGAACGGGCGCCAGGTGAGTGGTCTAGTCAAAGAGTATTAGCCAGATCGGAATATACAGATCCATAACAGGCGCTTGCCTCAGATCGAAGGCTATTGTGGAAGACGCTCGTGCTCCACTGAGCAACCCATCTTCCATCACCGAAGTCCTGTGGCATACCGACAATTAGTCCCGATTCGCAAGGAAATTTCAGGTCAAGTAGCTAACCAAGTTTGCGGTGCACTGGAATGTATCGCCGTCGCAGACGAGCTTGGTGACGGGAACAGGAGCCAAAGTCATCTCGTGCTGTGGTCGCAGGAAAAAATGAGAACCTGAAAGAAAGTGGCTGGTCCAGATTTACCATAAACTCCTTGTGGTCGGGCGCGCCAAAGAGGCCGGTGTGGAATACGGCTGTGCCCCACTGGGCGACCCAGTTACCGTCACCAAAATCCTTGGGTGTATTGAGTATTGTCAGTGATTGTGCAAACTTGTTTTCAAACTTACGAGGGAGGCAGTGCACTTGAAGGAGTTTCCGTCGCAGACAAGCTTGGTGACGGGAACTGGTGCAAGAGTATTCTGCGATAATCAATAAAACGTTATCATCTACAGTCACAACGAGACGAGGAAGAGACCTACGGTAACATGAGAAGACCCGAAAGGGACGGCGACGATGGCCTGCGCAGCGGCGAGGAGAGAGAGGAAGCTGTTGGTGAGCTGCATTGCTGTTTGTTTTGTCTGAGAGAGTGTAGATAATGTAGCTCAAGAGATGAGTGCTTTTTAGAGGCAGCAAAAGGCAGCCTTTTATACCTTTTGCCTCCCCAGTAGCAAGGACCGCGTAGGTAATGAACGTGTGCATCAGCCCTAGAGAAGTTGTCGGAGATCGATAGCTATTCGATTCCTAGCCGACCATTGAGATTCATCATCCAATAACATTGAGCTCTGGGAAGGCGCGCCCAGCACCGGGAAATTGTACAGGTAGCATTGTTCTCTTCTTTCCACTTCTGTGATACTAGAAAAGGCTCTGATATTCATGTATGTTCTGGAATAGTGAGTGTAACAAACCTTGGGTAGTGTCAGATGGGCAGTGTTGGGCTATTAGGAAAGCGAAAGTGTCGCCGCCGCCGCTTCTATCATTGAGAAGCTACGAGAGGAAATCGATGCAAACAACTTGTGCGATAGAGTGGCTTCTTGTCTATGGAAAGCAAGACTGATCTGCTCAATATTTGGTGCGTGCCGTGTGATGGCCGATATTTGCTAAGTCATTTTTAATTTTGTGATTATCAAATGTCATTTTCGGATTATCAATAAATAGTTAGCAGCCGGCGAAACCCTGATCCTGACTTGTGGGCCGGCCAAAAGCCGGCCATACCGTACGCGCACGCCGTAGACGCACCGCGCCTGGGCCTGAGGCGCGCGTTGCTCCGCGCATATTGCACATTGAACCCCGTCACCAGCGGCGCATAAGGAAAATTGAGAGTAAATGCACGCGTCGGTGGAATCCTCGGTCACGGGTTCCACAGGCAAGTATATGATGTAGTATCCGACCGACGCGATGTGTTTATATGCCAGAAGTCAGCATCATACAACATTCCTAGTGCTACGTCCACCCGAATTTGTTATAGAGTGCTTAGATTTTKAGGGCAGATTTAAAKATTTTCTGTGAGCTTTATCTTTGCTCAATTAAAAAAAAGCCCAYGGAAGTTGATTAATCAATGATTAATTGCGTGCAAACACTCTGCGCCAYGGCCCCATGGTGCACATTTCCGCATGCGTACCCAACATTGAGCCGTATAGCTGACTGCTTACACCTATTTCAGTGTGCACAAGGACCTCTTCTACCGTTCTRTAGGCATCCGACATGTCATCTGAAATCATTCAATTCAATGGCGCACTCGGTCATGGTCCAAGAACCGCCGGTGCGTGCCACTGAGCCCTATCTGGAACRCTATTTTAGAGCTAAMTGTGTGCGATGAGCACAGTATTTTTAGAGTAACCGACCAACATGTGCGCTGGTATCTCTGAAGACACCATGAGCGGGGCCTGCTGATGGGATACACTACACAGATATTATAAGTCAACAAATAAACRTGTATGGTTGATATTTTGGTAGTTTTATATACAGCAAAACACACTTGAGGAATTATATACATTATAGCATGAACATCACAGGCAGGTGGCATCGGTCAGATATAACACARCACTGTAGCGCACTGGCAATAAAAACTAAATATTGTCGACRGATTTTCAATAGGAAAATGAGGGAGAGGGATTTATGCACGGCCGCACACGCGGTGCCGTGAAGCTGGACTAGTGTATGGGGTGGCACGGACTGCTGGTGGACTGGCGAGTGCCACAGAGAAAGGTTGGAATGTGTCGCGGAGTAACATCATTCTCTTGGATATTTCCRATTTATGCTGTAGAAATGAGTCAGATGGATATGTGTTGTGGCGGCATAAGAGGTCAGTAGTTCTATTCACCGGCTGCTCACACAACACATATCGCAGTCTACATCGTCAAAACCAGTGGAAATTGAGTAGATGATAATGGATTTTGGCGAAATAATAAAACATTRCCAAGAAATGGGAACTGGTATTTGGATAATGCAGCTCTCACAAGAATCAAGATGCAATGAATTAATACCATGTATCATAACCCATGTAAATCCTCATATGTTGTCTTAGGCACTATGTATATGGAGACAAACATCTCACTAAATGCAAACTAAATGCCTCTTTTACTGATTACTCTCAGTTTAACTAAAGGTCCTAGTACTCCAACAAATATCACACGCGCTCTTGACGCGCTCAGCATCCATGATCCAACGGAGTTGACATAATATTAAAGTGTCCTTTAGGATGCGCGACCTTCACTGAGCACCTCCAGCGCTCCGTCGCCAACTCCGATGTGTATACTGATAAGCACATGCCAAAGAGCGCGCCAACCTGTCAGCACGATGGCCAGTGGCGGCCCATCGGAAGTTGGGCACGGCGATGATTCACGTTAGCCTGMAGGTCACATGTAAAACCCGTAAACAAGAACTAAACGCACATACCGGACTGACTGGGGTCGATTTGCAATATGCACGGAGCAACGGGCGCGGTAGCATCTGCGGCGTGCGCGTATGGCCGGCTTTTGGCCGGCCCACAAGTCAGGATCAGGGTCTCGCCGGCTGCTAACTACTTATTGATAATCTGAAAATGACATTTGATAATCACRAAATCAAAAATGACTTAGCAAATATCGGCCATCACACGGCACGAACCAAACATTGAGCAGATCAGTACTTGTCAATGCGTAGCCTGTCATTCGCATTTGTTCTCCTAAACTCCATTTCATGATATCCGCTACATATCCGCATCAAGTGCAGCGATTACGTTGGGGCTCGGGTGTAGCCATAAATATTGCTCGGTCCGGTGTTAGCTCGAATGCAACGCTGGTGCAGCTGTGGGTCCATGAACTGCACCACGACAGTTGGTGACTTGGCAGCTGAAGGTCCATGTACCCTGGGGCAGAATCGTATCTTGTATTACATCTGATGATCCGCCCATTTTCCTCGAAAAAGCAGGCGGAAGGCGGCCATCGGCCGTCCCAGAGAAGTGTTGTGGGAACACTACTAGTCATGCGGGGTGCAAGTGCCAATCTAGCTCTGAACCGGAAAATAATTAATTAATGTCCTGGGTCTATAAATACAATTCTGATTTGATGTGCAGATATGTTCGACTGGTGTATTCTTAGTGGAAGTGAGAATTAGATGATATCCGAGCGACATAAAGGACAGCTGGAGGAATGGCTGCTGTTGAACCACTATAAGAGGAACTCAGATTAGCCAACAGGAGCCCCATTTGATGGTATAAAGCGACGTACCTTATACAAACATCCTGCGTGGAAGCGATTTTTACAGGTCTTGCACGGTTTTTTAGGCAACGTTCCATCCATGACGCTGATGATACTAAATAATGTATAATTGCGTGAATTTGAAATTGAGATTGTCGTGTGTATAGTGTGACTCACGAATAGCAGATAGCGCATTCTACTTGGCCTTCGAAGTGTAGTGTCACATTCTTTTTGAAGAGACCGAGACCATCAACAATACGACCATTCTGAAATGAATGCACAGTCAGGCTCAGAAATGGCGAAGAAACGGAAGTTTTCAGTAATGACAAAAATAGACGTACGTGCGCCCATATAGTCTGCTGAACGCCGAGAACCCAAGCCCGCCATCTGTTCTCGTCGACTCCCACTCGCTTGACGTCTCGGATCTCGATTTTGTGGAGGGGCCAGTCACTAGGTATACGCAGCTTGATTTCAAGCTGATGCTCGTCCACGGAATAAGCCGCTGCAACTTCGTTCACCGCAGTAGCCACCTTAACAGACATATTCTCGTCCGCAAGGCCGTCCGCCACTGCGTGTGAGCGTACATGCTCCAGCTCAGACCGGATGAGCACCGGTGAGAAGTAGGTCGAGGTATAGTTGGTCACAGTGTTGGTCAGTTGACGATCTTTGCAGTCAAGTATCCACGAATGAAACAGGGAGGGGATGGTGAGAAGCGCACGGTAATACAGATGCGCTGTCAAGACGGGGATGCTATGTAAACCTCCTGGTTCATACACTGACAGCGCTCATGGTTATTCATCAATTGATCTTGCTGAAAAGAACGACTTACAGTCAACGTAAAATCTGTCCACCGCCCAAAGATCCAGTTTGAACACTTTCGCATAACCGCCTTGATCAAGGCGTAACAGGCTCAAGAAGCACGGAATGAAATGGTCCAATATCAAGTTCAGATCCCTGAGTTGTTCGATATAGCTTGATTTCACTTTGAAAGACTTGAGGTACGGAGTCAGTGTGTGCCCGAACAAATGGGAAATTTGAGCTCACAGCGTCCTGGAACAGATCGAAAACAAGCATCCATCCAAGTAGGTATCCAAATATGTTTTGACCTTGGCTGTTGTAGGAATCATCATCGGCCTCTGCAGCACGGTTGAATTGTAGGTCGCGTTGTAAGATGTTCAAGAGTTCGGCTGGCAGCACAGCGTTCACTGCAGCTTCAGTATCTACACCGGCTTCAATCACAAAATATTCTGTGCGTTTTTGAGATGCGACTTTGAGCAACTGGTATGCCATCTTTTGCACAGGTGTAGAAGAATCTTCAATCAAGTGGCACATCTATAGTTCCATTGAGCGAATAACAGCTATAGATGATGGTAAAATGGACCTTTGAGAGGGTGGTCTCGTCAATCAAAGATACCGGCAGACTTTGTACGATGGAGAGAACCAGTTCGCGACACGCGGAACGAGGCGTAGACGTTGCATTCTCCGCATCTGCTACAGCATTAGCAACGAGGAAAAAAATCGACTGTCGAAGGCTCACCGTTCCCAAGAATACTTAAATCGCGGACGATGACCAAGATGTTCATTCTTCTTTCTGACCATTCCGTCATAAGCGCCTTGTTCCGTTGTGCCAGTGCTTCTAGAACCTGCAACAAACGTAGTGCCCTAGCCAAAGCCACCAAGCTCGCCGCTTCATCATTGGGATCTTGCTCGTTCTCATCGCCTTTGGGAGAGACGCGCTCAAGAACGCCTTCAAGGAGATCAAAAGTAAAGGCCCAATGGCTGCCGGGCACGTTTTGCAAGATCGGCGCTAGGTGCATGAAGATGGGAAGCATCGCACTCTCAACCTCCTCGTCGAGTTCTTCGTCGTCGTCGTCTTCTGCGAGAACCCACGCCTGGCAGCCCTTAACCACGTTAACTGCTCGGGTGGGTTGAAGGAACACAATGTCCGAATCTGGGTCGGGGGCAGATGCGGCAAGTCGTCGCAGCGAGAGCAACCCCTGTGTATTGGCATTAGCAGCTTTGATGCCTGGGATGTTAGCAGCCAGCTCATTTCGATATCTGTCCAGTTTGGGAGGTTCTGCGCCGCTCTGAGTGATCCCCGAGATTATAGTCATAGCCGTTTGAGGTGCTAATGCTCTAGTCAAAGCTTGTTCTGGAACATACTATAAATGAATACGAACCTGTTCTCTCGGTCTTTCTTGCAAATTGAAGCCACAACTCCGCCTCATCGATGGGAATGCGATCCTGAAGCACCGAGTCTAAGACCATCTTGAGCACCCGGGCGTCGCGCAGGCCGTCGCCATTTTTGGCATGAACCACAGTGTCAAACAAGAATTTCTGGAGTTGCGTAAATCCCTCTGGCGACTTCGTCATTGCAGGATCGACAAGCAGGCGATCTAACACGAAGCGCCTCCATTTGTCGTCATCTTGCGCAGCAGAAGAGCTCAAGAGATAGACAGAGATTTGTCGACACCGTGCTATGATATCGACTAGCGAATCGGTGTTGATTTTATCGCCAAAAATTGGACTCCGAGAAATCGCAGTTGGCACATTGACGATATCTTGTGCATATACTGACAGCACGAAGAAATGACGCAAAGCCCAGAGATTTCCCCTTGCTAACTTTCTGTCGTCTCCCAAAGCGTGGAGTAGTGTTGTCACAGATCGAGCGTATACGGAGAACCCACGACGGTCTGTGGACTGTGCTGCCCGTATTTTCTCATGAGATGTTGTTTTCGCGCTTGGAGGTATCAGAGGGTCAAGCACCGCAATGCTCGGGTCGATGGCATCAGGAGCTAGGACTTCGAGTGCTTCATCGAGATCTGCGGGAGAAGGAAGAATGTCCCGAATAATTTCAGGGGACAATCCCGGTGGATTTTGTGCGATTAAAACGAGGATATCTTCAGGCCTTCGAACAAAAGTTCAGTCTAGCCAATAAGTTTGATAAAAGAAATGACATACGCAGACTGAACACTTGTATTCGATACCAGTTCCCTCAGTCTGTCCTTGATGGCGTCCACGACCCTATTCCGAGTGTCGTCGGCAGATACCTTGACCCATTCACACCATAGTTCCTTCCCAGTAACCTGAGAGGGAGTCTCATCAACCTCTTCTCCTAGAGGCGCAGTTGAAATCGGAATGAGATACGAGTATAGGAAAATGTCTGGTAGGACAACTTCGACAAGGGTTATTTCTGACAAGGCCCGTGCCACCGTGGCCTGAATTAGATCAATGCAAGCGTCGATAGTGGGGAGATGAACGCCTTCCCCTTGAATGAGGGTGGTGACATTGGAAATGAAGGCGGCAATAATGACCTGCCAAAGGGTCTCCGAAGTCGAAGGGGATATAAAATAATCTGGAAACAACCGGCGTCAAGGGCGATAACGGGGAGAATTATGACCTGACGAACCAGCAGAGATTAGGATTTGCTTAACAAATGCCAGTTTTTCCGACTTTACGGGCTCGTCTAAACCTGCTTCGAGCAGCTGACCCACCAGCCCGTCGAGCTCACCCGCCTGCGGCTTGAGATATTCCGGGAGCTGGCCTTTCTGCGCGGCATCCAATAGGATGACGATAGGCTTCTGGTCTGGAAGCTTGTCCGACATCGCACTGCCCGCGATACCTGACAGCAGCGAGTGCCAAACGGCGAGCGCTCTGGGTTCGTTCTTCCGGTGAAGAAGGTAAGAGAGGACCAGTGAATTACAGAGGGAGAGCAACTGATAACCATTCTGAGCGAATAATAGGTCCAGACGCTGTGGAATGGTATTGTCAATCGGTTGTTCACGTTAACGATCACAAGCATACTCACATCGGAAAATGCGCCATTTGTAAATAGTCCGTCTCTGAACCGATCAAGAATGCCAGACATCAGCGCAAACCCGGAATTCTCTTGATGTTCCCCGAGTGCCACTGGCTCAGTCAAGCTGGCCTCACATTGCCCCAAGGCAAGTTGCAGTACATCGTCCATAAGCGCTTGGCCGCGTTTCTTCAGCAAGTTGTCCTCTTTTCTGAAGCGATCGTAAAACACTTTCAGGACTGCGGAAACTAGGCTTGCATTTTCTTTCTTCCCCACAGAAATCTTCAGTGCATCCACAATCACAGTCCACGTTACTTCCAAGAGTGATTGATCGAGCGCATGTAGCGCTTCGAGGGTTTGAGCAAGCAGTCGGGCAGCGGCTCGCTCCTCGACCTTCAACTTCCCGCTTGCTAACTCTGCCCACACACGCGAGAACTGCTCCCGAACTATAGTGTCGGGTGATGTGCCTTGGAGTAGTGAGTTCCCCTCGGCGGAGCGTGCTCCGTCGTTACGTATGCGTTTGATGAGGAAAACGGTGCACTCCAGTAACGAGGAAAGGAATGCGGCAGATGATGCTATGCGATGTAGCGAGCTCAGTGCTCGTCCGTCTAATGCTGCCCAAAAAGAGGTGAAGAATGACGACAGTGACGATGCCGATGGATCGACTGTGGACGAAACAAATATCTAGACATGGGATAAGTACGCATCACGGACGGGATTATTAGCTTACATTTGACGGGATGCTTGATACTATAATGACAACGGCTGGATATCCTTGGATGGGGGATCCTGAACATCCCAATTGTAAAAATCCGAGAAAATCGCTGTATGCTTGCGATCCACTGGGAAGAACTGCCGATGAAGACGTTTTAGGTGCGCTCTGCTCGACATCGCTATCGTCGTCGGAACCAGAACCATCATTTTCTTCTACCCGTTTGCTCGCGTCTATTGTCCAACACTGAGGAAATTCTACGGGTATGGATGAGATTATCAATTGGATAATGTAATATACTCTCACGTTTAAGAAAAAGTAGAAGAGGTTGCCACATTGTCCCTTGAACTAGCGTGTCTAGTTCAATCCACGCCGATCGCAGAATAGCCGTCCCAATCACCGGGACTGCGGATTCTAGCTGGGCTGAGGAATGTTCAGCACAACAACTTGATATATGACGGTGTCGACTACCTTTGTGAGACTTTAGCAAAGCCTGTATCAAGCCCCATCCTGCTTTGCGAACATTCGGCTGGCCCCAACCGAAGTTTTCCACTTCCATCCATGGGGACGTTTCAGCGGAATTTAAGGCAGTCCAAAGAGCCGGATTTGAGAAAAATTTTAGCAGGTCTTCCGTCAACGTTGCCGTAGACTCTGCAAGCCAGCGTGTGGCACCCAATGCCCCGATCCGCATCCTCGCCCTCCGATCTGGTTCGTTTTCCTCTTGTTCGTCCAGTTTCGAACGCGGTGTCATGTCGCCCTCGTCGTGATGCGGTGTAGAAACTGCCGACCCCTTTCCTATTGGTTTGTGAGGCCCCCGTTTATTCGAGATAGCATGGGTTGATTGTGGAGGTGGTGGTTGAGGATTGAGATATTCGTAGACACCGGTGGGATCTAGAGCGACCCTTTGGACGAACGTGCTAACCAGAGATCGCAACTTGTCGGTGAAGAGTAGGGTGGTCAAAGATTCTTGGTTCGAGATTATTTCTTTCCACACCTTGGTCGCAGCTGTGGATACTTGTCGGTCGACGTCATGGGCTGCAAGACACCAAGTGCCAAGAATGCTTTCCAATTGCGATTCGGGTAGAGATTCTCGTAGTAGAGAAAGGATTTGATCTCGTACAGGAGGGATCTGGAGTAGAGCCGCGTGCAGGGACGCGCTGAGGACGCGCACGCGACGCGAAGGGTTGACGAATAGCGCAGATACATGATGAAGCTAGAAAAGATCAGGGGTGTCGAACTTCGACATCTACACCACTGAACTCACCCACACTGGCAACATGTCCACCAGGGTATCCGTGATCAGACTCTCGCGTCCTTCCTTCAAACATTGGTTGACCCACGCGGACTGAAGTTCCTCCAACGCCCTTGTCTTCGTTACTTGCGCTTTCTTGCTGATATTCCTCAGCACCACAAGCAGATCCGCAGGCAATGTATGCGCCAAGCCAGTAGTTTCCAAAGGATCAGGCTGCACCGGTGCAGGCTTCACTGGATGAATGTACATCTTGACTCGAGGCTCACTCTTCTTGCCCTTGCCCTTAACCTTCTTCTCCTTTGGAGGTTCATCAGCTGGAGCGTGCTTCTTGAGGTGCTTCTTGCGAGTGCCAGAGGTCGCTGACGATTTCGCATTTCCCTTCACCATGGCGGTGATGATGAAAGTCGCGAACGAGAAGGCGGTGAAACTATCCTCGGCACTTACGGAAGCGATACATATGTGACTCCGATCCGTTTAAGTTCAAGATTTCAGTTGGATTTCAGCATCTTTCCCTTTTCGTGTACTAAGCTTCAAATTATGGTGGCCCGGATCAGCTCTGCACTTTGCAAGCATATCGGAGATGATAATCTAATCAACAGGAGCGGCGTGCCACTTTGAAGCCCTGTCATCACAGGCCGGCACCACACTCTCGGATGGCGATATATCTTGGATGGATTGCAGTCATCGTTGCACATATCCGCGTTGTATTTTTATCGTACTTTCCAATGTCCATTTGATCATTGTACGGATATGATGCTAGCTCCAAGCTAGTTCAGTTCATTTTCTTATCTGGAAGTTGCCCTCAGTACTTAATCTGCATCTAAATCTCCGTGCTTTACCGATAACACATTCTATCAACTAGTATTACTCATGTTCGCTTGATGTTCGCTGGCACTATGGTGATTATAACACCGGTTAAATCCTGTCTTAATGCCATCATAATGCCGTAGATAACTTGAACTTTTGTATGTAGGGGTGGCGCTTGCCCGCGGCCCATGTCAATGCTGCACGCAAAATTCGCCTGACGGACGAAGAAGAGTCGGGCGGCCCAAAACGGGCGAGGAGCTCAAGTGAGAAAATATGGAAGGATGTAATATGCTCTTGGGTTTGCGACCGCCTGTTCTCTGATTAAATAATGACTATGCATTTTTCGTTACTCATTTTTAGCCTGAGGGTGATGGGCCTTAAGAAGGGCGTCATGTTTCATCAGTAGCCTCATTGCGTTTGCATCGCGGCATCTAAGCTTAAGATACAAAAATTTTGTAGCTCTTTGAGGGCCTCTTCAGTATGATTCCCGTACATTTTTCCGAGTCTCGTCTATCTCAAATCCATCTTGCCTGATTTGCCTTCGAATTCCAAGTGCGAGTCAAAATTAAACCCAAATTTTTATCATTGAATATGGCTCACTAGACACTGCCATTTTTCTCTATTTGATTGGTTATGTGAGCTACTTGTGGACCACATTTTTCTAACGTGTTCATGAGATCTGGAGTCGAGACTCGACTCCGGCGTTGACATTGTTTTGATGTCGTCAGCGTCATGTGACACATTTTGCGCATCATGCTCATTCGCGTGGGAAAGGCGGTTGTTGACTTTTGCCTTGCTTTTCCTGTTACTTCTCGCAGCACTGTCCGACGGGCCACGTTGTATCCATGATTCCTGGACTCGTTTCCGCCTTGAATTGCCAAAAAATCCTTCAATAAACTTCCAGCGGGCAACACAGGAGTGACTTGAGCTATTCAAAGCACTGCACCGCTACTATTCTTGGATGATGGATCAACACTACCGGAGGACCACTGAGTGCAACGAATCAGCCGCTGGCTTCTTTTCCCGGAGGTCCTTACACGATGCCGAGGTATTTATTGGCCTTGCTCGGACAGTGCGTGCTCGTGTGATTTTAGGGGTAAAACCGCCTGTTCCTTGCCTTCCTGTGACAACCTGTCTCCCTATTTTTCCTTCCCCCACTTTCGTTCAATCCCTTCCTCCGCTATTCACGTCGCCTGGTGAAGTAATTAGCACTTGCCGGTCTCCTGCGCTTTACTTTGAAAGCTCGATATGGTGGCGAAGGATCCGTTGTTTGGGCATTGGACAGCGAAAAAGTTCTCGGCCACTGTCCTGGATGACATATGGCCTGAGGTCACCTTTTTCACACTGGTCGCCACAGGTGTGCTATCATCTTTTGATCCACTGTAATGACAGCCCATGAATGTAATACGCCCAGTTGTTTCTGTTGTTTCATTGAAGACGAGTGTGGACTTGGGTGTTTCTAACCAGCTTTTGACGGTTCTGGGTCTTGTCCTTGGTCTTGTGATATCGTTTAGAACTTCTTCAGCATATGAGAGGTGCGCCTCATGTTTCTTAGTGCGATACTATGCCTCACTCAACCAAATTGACCAGATATCAGGATGGTCGAAAAATGTGGACAAACATCACCGTTGCATCGAAGAATATGGCACAGATGGTGAGATAGATCCTGGAAGTACTTTCATTTGATCTCTCATCCATCAAAAGGTCTGGATGCACGTCCCCGTGGAGAGGACATTCCCTGCAGGTTCTTCGGAAGCCCCGATGTCCGTTCTTCAGGTTACGATCGAGAAGAAAACCATGATCAATCTTGTAAGTTCCTATACTATTAGTGCCGTTGAAATTCCGGATACTAAGAAGACCTTAAGATTCAAGCGTATGCCGTCTCCGTAAAGGTTAGTTCCTTCGGTCGTTGTTTTCAAGCAAGATGTAACTTGGCCTTCAGCATCTTCTCAGGGGAGAACAGGGCGCTTATTACAGGGATCTATACCCTCTCATTTCATTTCTTCCGCGCCATGCCAATGGTATTCCGGGAACCATCGCTGCCCCGGACAGCGACAGTGAATTGCTTCCCCTTTGGCAAATCGCAGAGACAGATGGTTTCCAGAAACTCCGCGAATCTTACACACCACAAACCACCGGGGGACCTCGGAAAATGACGGACGCAACAATGGTTGAAAAGGTGGCTAGTGGGAGCGACATATCGCTTCAGATTACTCCGGAGCGCAATGGGCCAGCTTTAACCAAACCTTGTTCCTATGACCCTGAAGCGGTGCTGCCTGTGATTGAAAGCGAATACGTATTGAAGCCAGCCAGGAACCCACCCCATGCGTCCCTCTATGATTTCTTCCCATTCCTTCGGCTATTCAGATGGCTATGGAGGCACTTGTCAGGCAAACCAAGGCACGACAATGCGCGTACGCGAAAGCGCAAAGCATTTTCAGAGATCGCGGAAAGTCAGATTCCTCTTGAGATCCTGCTCGTGCTTTCCAAGTGAGTACAATGTTACGGTGACGCAGACATTAACCTGACATCCGTGTTTCTGCAGCTATAGCGCATGTAAGCAGTCCATTACCGTCTCCAGAGTATTCGCCGTGGCTCACGGCACCGTAATAGACCTTCTGAAGCATGACTTGATCAAACCAGCCATTGGATCTGGCCTGACGAACAATATACTGTCGCTCACAGACTCGCTGTCTAATCTCGAGAGAATATGCAACACACCCCTTCCGTTCGCTTACCAGGCCCATCTGCGGATGTCTGTGTGGTATGTCGCACCAGTTTGGCATTTATAATTACGCTAACTGAATTTCTGCCTGTTCAAAGGATCTATCTTCTATTACTTCCAGTATGTTGATCCCGGAGATGACGTATATTATCGATGAAGAAACTGAATCAATCTTATATAGTTCCAGATATACAGTTTCTATCAAATCATTACAATTCCGGCCACAGCCTTTGCTTCCTTCCTCATGCTTGGATTTTTGGAGATCGGACAAGAAATGTAAGGAGTCAACGGCCTTTACTTTCATCATAATTTTGATGCTGATGATGATGAAATAGCGAGAATCCGTTCAACTACGACATGAACGACTTAGGTAGGTGTACCTCCGCTTAATTGTCCTCGGTGCTGATATTTCGCTGAATTAGACCTTGATCACTTCTGCCTTGCTATTCAGCGTGATCTCGCTGAGATCACAGCAGTGCGTACCATACTGATACCGCTCGGCGCTCGCTGATGAAGTCTGGCCACGTTTTAGAGTGCCACTGAGATACCTTTTGAGCACATCTTCAGCAAACTGTTCGTCTTATTGTTTCTACTATTGCTTACGAAGACTCACTGGGGGCTTCACGCTCAGAAATACCCCCCTAGCGCCTGCCGATGTGCGTCACGCTGAAGAGCTTTCGAAGATGGATGTATATAGCATGCATGGCGATGATGCCACTCCGTCGGGTAATCACAGTCTGCGTAAAATCCTCGTCGATGGATGGAAGCGCGTGGATATGGACACTAGAAAGAAGACTTGAAGCACGCGGGCCAAACCCAATCCTGAAGGACTGAAAAGTACCCGAACTAAACGTTTACAAGCCTGCACTACTCAGCCGAGAACGAGGCCCCGGCCTCAAATACGATTATATTTAATATTTAATGAACTCCCTATGTCTGGGGTTTTCTCTTTGTCTGTCGTTTATGGTTTAAAAAATGGGACAATTCTGATGCCGGCCAAAGATGTCTATTTTTAGATTTATCAAGGTCGTCAGGCACATACCGAATTTGGAAGTGCTTGCTTGGAGGGCGCTTAAGCTGGCCAAGGCAACTTGCTTTGCAATCCGTATCCAAATTCAGGTGCGCAGCAAAACATTTCGCAGGCCGGTTCTGGGCGCTTGACGGGCCACTGCATCGAATCCGCTTTTTTAATTCGGTTGCCGACGATTGAGATTACTTACCTCGTTCATTCACCCCCATCAGGAAACATACTTCTCAAAGGGGTCATCCTGCGGTGAATGGCTCTTTCGCACTTGCTTTGCCTCTCTCAATTAGGAACGAAGCAACCGTTTCTGAAAGGTATTTGAGGCGACATGGCAATAGCGTAGATTTACAAAGCTCAGAAATCCCCTCGAGTCGAACATCACAAACACTGCTAGTACCATGAAAGCCCCCAGTGCCCCTTTCACCATGAAACTTCGCAGTTCGGTCAATAATCCACGCCCAGCTTCGTTGCCCAGGCTTCCCATTTGCCGACGGAAGAGTGTGGCCCGTGCTCGTCCTACCTCGACTGCCATAGCGCCAAATTTGGAGCCCATCGCATTGGTACCCAGAACTGACAGAAGCGAGGCTATCGGAAATGTCCCTGCTATAGATACGGAGCCGTCTATGAATACCGAGGTCAAAACGTCGGCCCAAATCATGGAGGATATCTTTGACGGCGTACTCTCCGACATCTCTGAATCCGACGACGAAGACTCTGGCGGGGATTCTTTTAGTTCCACATCCGGCGAATCGACACCAGTGAATACTGAGCATGGCTCTCCCCTTTTAAATATGGTCAAATTGTCGCCGGCGCTTATCACCCCTCAAAACTCGTTTGACGGCCCGTCCAGTGCTGTCCTCCGGGCGCCCCGTAAATCTCGCCATCCACGCGGTCCTCGCTCCGGATCCACACCAACTAGGCCCAAATTGGCTCGTCGCAGCCCTGTCCTCCGGCAGAGGAACGCCGATATATCTATCGTACAAACCGCAGATTCGGACAATGCCCGACCTTTCGAGTCGTTCCATTTAGGAGTGATAGTGCCCCGCATCGCCGGCGCGAGCAGTTCTGACCCCGACGACATCTTCCGCCGCGAATGTATGGTCCTCGCAAAGAAACGTGATTTAATCAAAGATATGATATCCCGGTTCGAGGAGGATGGTGTGTCAGCGAGTATGCCAGAACCTCTATCCGATCACGACACGGCGGCAGCCTCATCCAGCGCTGAAAAACGGTCGGGCCCAAATGGTACTGAGATCTGGGGTGAAAGTGGCTCTACCATGCACTGGGACATACAAGGGCCCTCTGAAAATGCCGCTTCGCTTACTTCCAACTTAGTTGAATGACCAAATAATGCCGATTAAAGCCACAAACACTACATCAACATGAATTTCTGCCACTTATTATACACACGATCACTCATATACTTATAATTATGACACGCTTTTGTTTGTCCATGATTAATATTCTTCACTCCTTTTCGAGCTCGAGGGCCAAAGCTTTCCTCGTTCTTGATTTCTCACTTTCTAAAAATGAAGAGCGATGGCCTGGTCTTCTTGAGTTTGCCTAATCTTTGCCGCAGCGAAGCGAGGCTGAACTTGTATCACTCATATACTTATAATTATGACACGCTTTTGTTTGTCCGTAATATTTCCGTCCTTTTCGAGCTCGAGGGCCAATGCTTTCTTCATTTTGGATTTCTTATTTACTGAGAATAAAGCATGACGCGGATGGCCTGTTTTTCTTGGATTTGGACAATCTTTGCCGCAGCGAAGCGAGGCTGATCTTGTATGTACTAATATTAATGCTGTTTCTAATCCCTTTTAGTATACCACTGGTTCCTCATTCAAGTTTTACATTCCTTTGTTCCTTTTACTGTCATCCGCATGGAGGCCGACCTTTCTTTACCTATGTTCTCACAGTATTTTAGCTTCATACGTTCCAATGAAATTTTCCGAAATGATTGCAGTACTATCTAAGCGAGAACGTCCAGAATTCACCCGTCGCTGGATTGAGCATTTAAGTATCATTGACTGCTCATTTTCCCCTCGATTTTGCCTTCTAGTGAGCCTCGATGCAGGCCACCCAACTCTTGTCCCTGCTAACTATAACAGTCCCAAAGTGTGAATCAGTACAATCGTTAAAATTCCATACGTACAGGCTCAAAGCCACGTACAATCATACTTTCATCGGTGTCCCAGATATTAGATTAGAACATACTACGAGGATACGCATTAACAATAGGATTTCGGGGCTCGACTATCGATGGACATTGAAGGGAGAATGGCTGTAGTCTTCTCAGAGGATATGTACTACGGGAGTACAGGTGAGAGATAGCGCTGCTCGGGCAATTCCGTCGTATGTACACGGGGAATCAAGTGGGACTTACGATTGCTATAAGGGTTATCCGCCAAGTATAACTGAACTGAAATGCCATCCTCCGACTACCATGTAATAATAATGGCTCTGCAGACAGTTTATGGTGCCACCCAATCAATACGACGTAAGGATATTCAAAATCGTTCCGTAAATTAAGTCTATATTATGAGACAAAAAATAGATAGTATGCGACGCGTGCAGAAAGAGAAGTTCACCGGATACTGCGATGGTTGGCCACGGCTAAGCATAACGAGATCCTCCGATTTGGTGCGAATTGTCATCAATCTTTTTCACATGTCCCCGACGTATTACTGCCTACTGCAGGCATGGATAACGTTATATCTCTTGCTGCAGCTTGAAACTCTAGGTCCGACATATGAGACGTGAAGATCTGGCGGTTTGACCCCTTATAGTATGACACGCGAGCTATTCGGGCAACCATGATTGTTGGAGCCATTCCCTAAAGGCCAATTCAGTGCTCGAGTTATAAAGCAGATTGAGCACGACGTACACCAACAATGAAACAGATTTCTTCAATAAATTTGGTTAGATAATTGAAAGGAATCTGACGTAGTGAGCCAGATAAAGTCGATGCCGGTGTGATGGTCCAGGAAATAGCCAATATGAGCAATACCACCGAGTAGAGGGCAGACGACTGAACGATCATGTCGACAATGTCCTTATAAGTATTTCGGGTGCGTTTAGGTAGATTTCTCTCTCGGGTCACAATGATGATGCGATACAAGATCAGCGACGTTGTGATCAACGTCACCGTAAACGCGCAAAACATCCCCAGGGTTGTTTGTATTTGCAGGGCTGTACCAGAGTGATATATGCTGGGGTTTAGGTGATCAGCCGATATTTTGACAACGTTTGCTATGGCAGCTCCTATGTCAATTATGTCAAGATACTTGAGTGGGCGAAGGAGGAGTTACTGGAGTATTACCTATCTCTATAAGCAGCAAGGTCGACGGTACCAAAATCACGCGGACTGAACTGTTCCACAAGTTATAGCACCTCCATATCTGCAGATATAATCAGTAAAGAAGATAATCAGAGAGCGAATATCCTGACTAGTAAGAAGTCCGCAGTTGTGGCGAGCAGAGAGCCATTGATATTGGTGACAAGATAACTCCAAATTGGTCCCGTGTTGGCCCAAGCATATGCCACATCCTTCGACTGCCCAGCCATTCCGAAATACCCATTAAGCCAGAACCATTGAATGGCTGTTTGTTCCACATTTAGAAGGTATAGAACGGTGATTGCTAAGATCACCACGGCACTGCGCGAGGTTTTGCTGCTCACTGTTATTGCAATCAATAATTTATACATAAGTTTCGCTAGACCAGTGATATACTTACAATATAGGTATAACGTCTCAACGTAAATTGTGGTATAGATTCCTAAGACAAAAATATCAAAAGAGGCGAAAACATACGGTTAAGAAGAACATACCCAGCAATAATATGTTGATCAGGAAAGAATTATACATATAATGAATTACTGCATGATTTATCGCATCCTGCAAGATTTCGGTGCTGTTGTCAGACATGGGGGTGTGAGTGAAGGTCATGCGAGTATTTCTGACTACATTGGCTTATATATACATGACCAGAATGGCTGCAAGGACAAATATGAATGGAAGCTCTGCTGATCGTTCCAAAGCGTGAGGGCTGTGGAGTTATGTCTGTCGTGAACATGCACTAGAGGTCATCACTGCATTAGTGCTGTCATGGGCAGTGTAGAATGAAAAATTCAACTTCGATTCATTTCTGATTGTGATCCATCATAGGATGAGCGAATGGTCCTCGGCATCTGGGTCAAAGCGGAATCAAGAAGCTTGTTTGCATGCGTTGGTCGGTACTCGAGGCATTGATGTTGGGGTTTAGGCGCCCGCTGAGGGTTTCCGTAATGCTTTCTATGCCTGCAACTATATTCAGGAGCAGCGAAGTACGATTTCTTCTGTGAGAGATGTTATGCCTTTTCAAATAGCAGAGTAGAAAGAATCAACATAACGCGTACTAGGATGTCCCGTACATGAACATCTTCGCTCCTTAAACTCCGTGTCGGTGGTTGTTGCGCGCGAACGGCGAATGGTGTTCGTCTCCAGCCGGGTTGACGAGAACGCAGCTATATTTAGGGAGTGAGTGGAAATGTGTTGGAAGAGAAGTTCGACATAAGAGATACTTCCTCCGGCTTCCATGTTTCCGAATCTAATATGATTCACGTATCATGTATCAGAACTACGCCAGAAGTGCACGTTCAATGAATCAGAAATCAATCCAAGTTAACGTTGAACCGGTTGGACGGTGAATGCTTAACTTTATCTCTCTGAATCTGGCGGAACCAGTTAAGACGATCAGTGTGGATTTAGACCTTCTCCCTGTTGACATCGTTTGACACTTCACCCGGTGCGATAATCGATGTGTGCTGATAGCAACCAATTGCAACTGGAGAAGTTGCGCATAGCGCGTCAGACGAGTCGGTGATTTGAGAGCTTAGAGTTCCGTCATTGGTGCGTGCATATATAGACACAAATAGGAGACAAGATGCAATGCTCCAAGGATGAGGAACTGGAGGCGCGAGCACTGCCAGCAGGGGAAGGGACAGCTATAACTGCATGGGACTTCAAACATACAGTGCGCGGTGTACACACGACGCACTGGTGTTTGACCCGCGTTCGGACGTCCCAGTCTCCCAGAGCAGACGTCAATCACGACAGATTGTACGCGCCACGCATGAGAAGGACGAGCGGACGAGATAGAGACGCCAACTCACGAGACGTGCAAAGCAGAGACGAACATCTTTGCTGGCGCGTGTATGCATGGACACAGCCAGAAGCCACCAGAAGACGAGATGCGATACGCCAAGAAATCACGAAGTAAAGGTTGAGTGAAGACGTGCGCACGGGAAGCAGAGACAGGAGACCGGGCCTATTGAAGTTGTCGAGCGGTTGTTCCTCAACATGAGCGGCATGTACGGGCCGTCCTCAATGATGCCGTGCGCTGTATCCTTTCCGGGAACCGCCGCCCTTGAGCCGCCTTGTCGGCACTTCATTCACGCGCACTTTCTATCTCTAGACCATGACTTCTGCCGACGACATCAGCCCCCTTTTTCCGACATGGGCACTGCACACGGCCGCGTCTTCCTCTTCGGTTGGCAATGCTTCTGAGCATATCCCTGTCCAGTTGCACAAGGGTCATCCACCCGCTCGCTTTCAGCCGCTCTTTCCAGGTCTTGGCTTCTAGGAGACATTGTCCCCTTTATGGCTGTTCTCCGTCCCCCGCTAGCTTTCCTACCCACCCTCTGGAGCCTGGAAGAATTCTGGTCGTCTCTACACGTCCTCACTACAGCGCCCCAAGGGCCAACCCTCGCGCGGGCTCGACTTGACTTCTTGCCAGCTTTCAAGCAATTGTTTATATGAGCAATGGCTTGTATCGCGACAGATGCTATGTCAGCTTCCGCCTCAGACACCAGTCGATTTTCTGCACCGCCTAGAGCATACCTGCTGTCCGGGGACTTGAACAAGATTTTCATTTGCATGATGAAGGGTGCAGTGCAAAGCACGGCCGTATAGGGCGGGCTGATCACATGGGAGATATGCTATGCAGAGTTTATCGAGGTTCTTCTAGGCTGAGCGCTGATCGATCTCGGTTGCCTGTTTACATAGCGTCACGCGAGATGCTTATAACCTGGCGACTATGTATTCATACTCTACAGTTGGTCACGCTGCGCCGCTCAATAATTAATCAAGCCTGAACCCACTGAAATCTTTCTGGGGTCCCAGCCCAGCATATGGGATTGATTTCGGCTGAAATATGCATTTGCTGAAGTCTTTCAGTTCGCTGCCCTCCCCAAATTGATCCACCAACATCCGATATGTGACCTCCGCCCAATACTTCGCAGACGCCCAGTCGGAGTGAAACGCACACAAAGCCACTGTGACCGTCATGATCTCCTCCACACCCTCCAGGATACCCTCTTCGCGGAAGATGCGCGCACACTCGACAAAGTCGGGCAGCACATACCCCGATTCCGAGTCGGCCTGTAAGACTCGGGTTATACGGTCCGCAAGCTCACTGATCCGCACCCTCCGCGCATCGCTCGCCTGTGCGGCTCCGGTATCGGGCAGCGTGCACACAGCGCACGCGCACGTGAAGTGATACAGTTTCTGCAGGTCGGCTTGTCGCTCAGTACGCGGTTTGCAGTTCATATGGTAGCCATCGCTTTGCTTGTACATGATGGAGATCTCCTCTCCCTCACGGATGGCGCCCATGGCGTATATTCGGAGCTTCCCCGTGGCGGAGTCGAATGTGTGGTTCGCATTGGGCATGCACGAGTGGTTGAATCGCGACGCGTTGGAGCATACTCCCCGTCTCCCGTTGGCGAGCATGATTAGGTTGCTTTGAAATATCTCCGCCGCATGGTGGGGTAAAGTACCAGCGCAGCAGCCGCCAGCATGGGCGTTGTGTAGAGACAGGAAGTGGGCCATGTTCTCTGGGGACATCTTGCGGAGTACGGCCTCGACGTCCACTGTGCATTCTTCGAGACTCCTGCCTTCGACGGTTAGCAGCGGTTCCTCACACAGGATCGTGTCGCCCTTCTTGAATTCGCGCGTAGCGAATACGCCTTTGCCGTCTACTTTCGAGTCACGAATGGCCAAGCCCGGAAGATCGTCGAGAGGAAATGTTCCCAACGTCTCGCTGCGGCTGTCGTCGGATCTGTCGCTGATTGGATTGGGGCTGGAAGCTGCCTCGAAACGCGTAATCGCATCCAACACCGCATACCCTTTGACTGAGCAACCTCCACGGTCGAGACATGCTTGTATGTCTACCAACTTTATTAGGTTTGTATCAAACATCTTAGTTTCTGGCTCACCTTGGCGGGCCTGACTCCATTGATGCAGTTCGGTGCGAGCCAGTCCCCTCCTAAAAAGCGCTTCCAAGTGATCGGGAGCCAGTGTCAAGGTTGTTGTCGCATTGGATTCGGCATCGCGCCATCTGAAGTTGTGCAGCGTAACGGCAAATGTTATCACATAGAAATGTACCTCTCTAATTTGAGGTTTGCTATAGAGCTGTTCAGCGGGTAAATGTACTGCGATGGATCGATTTTCATAGCCTGGGAGTACAATAATCTTGCAGTAGCATAATCTTCGGCCTCGAATGCTTTATTCCCCTTCAGAGCACCGCATGAGAACTACCAGAACCTGGATGAGATATCTAATGGGAAACTGACCTTTTCCTTGGCGAGCTTAGCAACGTCGAAAGAGTGTTTTGGCATTATTGGAAGAGCGGCGATGTGAGAGACTCAAAATCATCCCAAGTCATATGGTAGCGCACTTTTTATAGATAGATGAAGATTCCGTAATGTCGACGTCCATGGCCCAGCGCGGCACATGCTATCGATCATATCGCAGCCTGCAGACACCAACCCACGTTTAGACAAGCGGCTGCGCATTTTTGTCCCATTTTTGTCATGCGGTAAGCTTCGACAGGTGATGCAGCTCTTTCTCCCTGGTGACTTCAATACGTTTAGTCCAAACATGTAGATAATTGCCCGGTGCAGCAGGCTCGGTGCAGCAGGCTCGAGGGCGCGTAATATTGTATCTGTTATCCGCGTCCTAGATATAGATTACAGCGTGGTACAATAAGTACACGGACAAGCAGCTGATCTCTATTAATAACTTGAAGTGCCTCTCGGGACTGGCTTATCGATGTACTTAGATTGAAGGCAGAAGTACTATAGTCTTCTCTGAAGGCATGCATGTAACATCCAGGATTCGGATACCTGGTAGTTTGAGATTACCTCGGAGACTCTCCTGGAGCTATGTTGGCGCCTCGACGTGTCAGCTGTACGGCGAAGGTGATTGGTGATTGGTGTCTGTGAGCGCTTACTTAGAGCGCTTATTTTTGATCTCGCGCAGCAGAGGCAGATGAAACCGAGCAACAATTTAATTGCCTCTAGATTAATGCTGTACGGCACACCACAGCTGAATACTCCAACTATTTTGCTTCGAAAAAGCGTTCACCGCCCTGCCTACCATGAGCCTGCCTACCATGAGCCTGCAATGTCCGTCCAAGTTCGTTCACGATGCCGCATTTCCCACCAAAAATGGACAACCGTTTTCGCGTACCACCTCGTCGCCTGTAGGAGCACGTAATCATTAATCAAATGGCACATCCCGCGGCCCAGCGCGCCGCGCACGGTGCTAATGAAGGTGTCGTCGACTCTATCCAGTACAGGCGTAATTTACGGCACGTGCGGGCCGTCCTCCGCGCACCGCCGAGTCCGCGCCCGTCTCCGTTTGGTTTGCGGGAACCCCCATCCTTGCCCGCAATTAACGCACTCTCCGGCCAGGTTACTATATCCAGCCCATGACTTCGGCCGACATGTCATGCACAGCGCGAGGCAGCGTCTTAGTCTTCCTCTTCATGGTAGTGCTGGGTCAATTGCATTCACTTCCGACCCCGTCCAGTTGCATAGGCCTCACCCACACGCTTGCTCTGAGCTTACTTTTACAGGCATTGGATTCGAGGCCTAGACGTCGACCCCTTCAAGGCCCGGAACCTGGAAGAATATATGGAGGTCGTTCTGGGTATCCTCACTACGGCGTCCCACCGCTCGCGCGGGCTCGCCGCTCGACTTCTCCCCCGCGTTCAACCATGTATCTATCGTCGATGAACCTCGCTACATGTCGACGATGGCCTCTTTTCCATATACATGAGCAGGGACTTGTATCGCGACAGATGATATCCTGCTACTAGTAAGGTACATGGCACATTCAATCTAGTAAGCTGGCGACTATGTTGCTCACCCTGCGTGATAATTAATCATTAATCGAGCCTGATCCCGCTAAAATCTTCCTGCGGCCCCAGCCCGGCCCCTGGGAGTAATTCCGGCTGAAACAGATATTTGCGAAAATCTTCCGAGTCTTGTACCTCCTCCAACCCCCCCTCCCCAAACTCATCTGTTATCATCTCCGCCCAGTACTTCGCAGACGCCCAGTCGGAGTGATGCGCACACACAGCCATCGCAAGTGCCATAAACACGAGCGCGACATCCAGGATGCCCTCTTTTCGGGACATGCGCATACCCTCGACGAGTAGCGTTAAGGACATCCCTTGTATCGCCGACTTCTCTTTTTGTAGGTTACCAAACACCTGGCCGAGCTGCACCCGTCGCGCGTCGCTCGCCTGAACCGCCGCGGTGTCAGGTAGCACGCACAGAGCGCACGCGCACGTGAAGTGTAACAACCTCTGCAACTCGGCTTGCCGCCATGTACGCGGCGAGCAGTGCATTTCCTCGGTGCTGGCGTACGAATATTCGCGGAAGATTTCCTCACCCTCACGGATGGGGCGCGTGGCAAACATCCGGAACTCGCCCGTCGTGGTCTCGAAAACGTGCCACGTGTTGGGCGCGCACGAGTGGTTGAACCGCGCCGCGTAGAAGCATATTGCGATGTCACCGTTGTCCCCAGGGAGCATGATCATGTTACTGTCAAAGATCTTTGAAGCGTGGTGGGGTAAACGGTCAGCGCAGCAATCGCCAGGATGCGTGTTGTCCAGAGACAGAAAACGGGCCGTGTTCTTGGGGGACAGCTTGCGGAGCGCGGCCTTGACATGCGCAGGCTGATCTCTGAAACGGACAAGAGGGATAGTTAGAAGCGGCTTCTCACGTAGGATTGTGTCGCCCTTCTTGAATTCACGCGTTGCGAATACGCCCTGGCCGGCTACTTTCGAGTCACGAATCGCGAGGCCCGAAACGTCGTCGGGAGAAAGTTTCTCGGAAGCCTCGCTACTATCGTTGGACCTGTCGTTGATTGGGTCGAGCGTTGAAGCTGCCTCAAAACGTGTAATCGTGTCCAACACTGCATGGCCTGCGGCTGAGCAACCTCCACCGTCAATGAATGCTTGTATATCTATCAAATCTATTAGGTCCGTATGAAAACACTGAGTGACTTTCTGACCTTGGCGGGCCTGACTCCATTGACGCAGTTCTGTACGCGCTAGTCCCCTCCTATAAAGGGCTTTCAGGTTATCGGGAACCATCTCTAAGACTGCTGTTGCATTGGATTCGGCGTCGCGCCATCTGAAGATTATACAGCATTACAGAAAATATTACCACATATAAACGTACCTCTCTAGTTTAAGATTTGCAATAGCGCTATTCAGCGGGTAAATATACTGCGATGGATCGATTTCCATAGCCTTGGAGTATAATAATCTTGCAGTAACATAATCTTTGGCCTCGAATGCTTCGTTCCCCTTCGGAGTAAGTATCTCTTGAGAACTAGAGCCAGTATGACGTGGTATCCAGTAGGAGACAGACCTTTTCCTTAACGAGCTTAGCAACGTCGAAAGAGTTTTTCGTCATTGTTGGTACAGCAGCGATGCGAGAGACTAGGGGGAGCCAACTTGAAGACATCTCAGAATCTTCCCAGCTTATATATATGAAGGCTATTATATATATATAGACAGATGAATTCCTCAACGTGAACGGCCATGGGCCAACCGAAAAGCACAGGGATTCTTTCAGCATCGGCCCACGTTTAGATAATCGGCTGCTCATTGTTGCCTCACTTTTGTCTGATGAGCCTCGAGGCGGGTCACGCAGCGCTTGCGCCTGGTAACTTCAACACGTTCTGTCCCGACATGTGCAATCATTTAAAGTACAATACAGACTGCGAGTCGAATACACGTAAGATCGTATCTATTATCAGTGTCCTAGACATACTTAGATTAAAGCGTACTACACGGAGAAGCAGCTGATCTCCATATTGAAAAGTCGATTTCAGGGCTGGCTTATCGATGTAAATTGAAGGCGGAAGGGGTGTGGTCTTCTCGGTATGTCGCAAATTTGGAAAGTGCCTTATAATCAACAACGCTTTGATTACGAACGTCACGCTCAACCTTATAATTGCATATCTCCCATAATTTCTGCTCACCCTGCCTCAAACTTGCCCATATATGTGCTATAGTACTTTTATAAGTATATATGAGTTTAGAACTGTTATAAAGCCCCGGTGAACTGAAGGACAAGTTGTAATCAATTCCCGTGACATAGCATTTGCCTTATAATGTCACGCGATTTGCAGAGTGTCATTCACAACTTCGCAGGTATTTTCTTGTAAAAATAACAATTCAATAATATGATATGGTACTATGTTGATGTCTCCCAGTTTTTTGGTGGTATAATAATGAGTAGAAGTGAACATATGAAATCATAAGGTGTGCGTGACGTTCATAATGAAAGCGTTGTTGATTATAAAGCACTTTCCAAATTTGCGACATAGTCATCTCAGCCAGTTCAACATCCAGAATGTGGCTTCGTTCGCGAAATCTCTACCCTCTCACTCTTTGAAATTTGGCACTGCCATCAAGACTCCGCAGCAGCTTACAGCGAAGGTGATAGGTGATGGTGCCGGTGAGCGCTTATTTGTGCCGCTTATTTTTGATCTCACGCATTGGACGAAGATCAACTTCCGATTGAGTAGCACCTTTACAACTTATTACAAGTTTTTCAGCTGATGATTATATGTTCTCTATGCCACCGTTTCGTATTGCGTTAAGTTCTCGAAAAGCATCTTCCACCGTCCTCCCTGCCATGACGCGATGTCCTTCCATTCCGTGCTCTCCTTGCCCCACACCGTCCGCATCCAGACCAGCGAGCCGGCAACGGCAAAGTCCGCCCACGACACCGCACTTCCCATCAAAAACGGCCCGCCGCTTTTTGCGTACCACGCGTCCACCTTGCCTAGATCGTCTCGGAACTTGGCCCACTCGGTGACGGCCTCGTCGCCCTTCGGGAGCACGTCGTCGAGTGGCATCCCGAAGTCTATCTCGCGCGCACTGCGGAAGAACGCCGCGCTGCGCGGGTGGAGCGCCGCGCACGTCGCTGGCAGGATGAACCGCCACGTGGCGCCGAGCGCGGTGCTCATGAACGCGCCGTCGATGGTTGCCTGCAGACCCGCGCTGTTACCGGGGAAGAGGCGGGGCGTGTCAGGGTACGTCTTCTCCAGATATTCCGCGATCGCGAACGAGTCCGCGAGATACACGCCCGTGGAGGGATCGTGGATCGCGGGGAGGGTGTACTTGGGCGACCCGTCGGCGTTCACCGAGGTGGGCGCGATGCCGAACTTCTTGCAGTGGCCTGCGATATCTGGGTACTCGAGCCATTCGGTCCGGTAGGGAATGCCCTTGAAGTTCAGGCAATATCTGGGGCCAATTCAGTCAGCGTCTGGGATCGGCGTGAGCGGACAAATAATTGAAGGCATACCGCGCTTTCCAGGTATTTGGGGACCAGGCATTTCCGGGAAGAGTGGATGGGATGTCGTAGAAGATGATAGTCATGATACTGAATGAGGAAGTGGGTTGAAAGACCCCAGCTTTTATTCATTCTTGAATGAATCTAGATGGAAGCGATGGACTCTTTCCTGACTCCCCGCTTCTACCACGGGAGCGAAAGTATGGCCTATAATTGGCCAGTGTCGCCAGTCACATTACGGTTTTACTTTTTTGTCCTGTGCATGACGCATAGCTATTTCTGTGTGGAGGAATTGGGGCCTATTGGAGTAGGAGAATATACACGAATAGTCGACCATTGTAGTTATCTGCACAAGAAACTCCGGAGGATGTGTATTTCCCTTGGAAAAACCCCTCTCCCTTGGTCATGTAGCTTCCGATAATCCACCAACACTCGGGGGTTCTGTCCTGTCACCTGTGCACACGAGGATTTGGAACATCCGATTTCGTACGTATAAATCTAGCTTAGAAAGCCCACTCCACTCTGTGGAACGTCACAACCAAGACGCTCGTATATTCCGGCATCTGCTTTCCACGACGGCGGGGCCGTAGCTGTCAAACAAACAAGCGAAAGAAAGAAAAAAACTTGTACAGTCGTGACTCGAATTCCAGACTTTTCTGATACACATCACATTGACATCATATGCGCTATAAGGTTCAAGCGCCATTTGCGCCGCTGGTGGTCTTCTGCAGCGCGTTCTACCGATTGACGACACGATAACTGACTACATCCCCACTCACCCTCTCCCCAGACCGCGAGCGCCCAACCGCGCAGACGCGCGAAGCCAACAGTAACTAGAAAAGACTAGCTTTTATTCGCAGCCGGCCAACTCTATCTACAAGGATATCCTACACGTTGAGACCAACAGACGAGGAACGAGCGTAAGTATTGGTTCTTCTTCCATTTTCCGGGCGCTAAGTACACTATACGATACGAGAAAAGAAAATACGCCACGAGCGGACGGGGAGAAATCAGGCAAGATGAGGCTACAATAAATATTTTGGGTTTATCCTATTTCGGTGGGCAGTATGCCACGCGGGGCTGCGGGACGGGAGTAGAGGCATACTGTAGTGTCGGGAGAGAATATGATACACCGAAAGGCGCCGAGAGATCCAGGGATACACACAGGGAGGAAGAAAGAGGCACGCGGGCGTGTTGTATTATACTGGTACACCTGCGCCGAGCGACCGAGCCGGGTTGACAGAGACGATTATAAATGAGTGTAGGCGCGGGGCCGCGCTGGGGTAGGCTGGGTCCAGATAGGGTTCCGGGTGATTATAGTTTGTGCTGCGTAGAAGGAGTGTGGCGGGGGAGAATTAGGCTGGAGCAGTAGGGTAGATGCGGCGGGCTAGGATGTGGGCTGGGCGTGCTGGGTAGCAGTGGCAGGACAGCGGCGGAGCGGAAAGCGAATGAGTGTGATGGTGTTGTGCGGGTCGGCGCTCGGGTGTGATGGCGGATGTGTGCGTGTGTATGCATGCGGGTAGCTCGGCGGGATAAGGGAGGAAGATCAACAGAAACCGAAAGAAAAAGGAAATAAGAAAAAGAGAAGAAAAGAAAAAAAGATAAAAGGAAATGCGGATTTTTTTCGAAGCTCGGAAGGAGATAACTGACGACGCCCAAAAAGCAAAGAGAACATTCGGAGACAGCTGATGCAGATATGCGATGCCGGGACGGATTGACGACTGTGGGTGGGTGGTGGTGGATTAGGCGGTGGATGCTGAACACGAATAAGTCACGGATAGGCGGATGACATGGGAATGATCTCGAGAATGCTGTGGATGGAATAATGACGGTTTCTATGTGGTCGCGAAATGAAAATTCTAGTTTGTTGTGAAGACTGCTTCGGGGGCCCGCGCGGGGCCCTGCTTTTGTTTTGTTTTGGTGGCGGGTGACTTCAGTTGGGCTTGTGCTTGGTGTACCACGAGAGCGACACGCTGCCCGCGCCCTTGATGACCACCTGCGCCTGGACACGACACACCTGCAGCCGGTCACCATCATGTTAGCTATCATATATCACTCTGTCGAAGCATCGGTCGGGCACAGGTAAAAATAGCGGTGTGTATAAGAATGCGTGAGGGCGGCGGTGGTAAGGACGTGCTCTGGGTAGAGCCCGGCCCCCTATCACGGCATCGAGCAGCTGGCGAAGCAGCTGCTGGTGGGATATAAAGGTGGGGAGGGAAAGGGGAGAGAACGCACCGTGTCCGCTACGTTCGCCTTCTTGAAGTCGACGTACACGTTCCCGTTCGGCGCGCGCGTCATCTCCCTGATCTCGCCGAACGCCTGCGCACACAACACACAACACACATTAGCCTGCGCTCCGCAACAAACACAGGAGGCAGGCAACGCACCTCGCACCAGCTCTTGACCGCCTCGAACGCGCGCACGTCGTCCGGCGCGACGCCGCTAATAACGAGCTTGCGCTTCGGCTTCTTCTTACCCAGCAAGCCACCAGCGGCGAACACCCCACCCCCACCGCCGCCGGTGCCCTCGCGCCCGAGCGAGAGCGACGCCGTCGGCGAGTGCGTCGGCGACCGCGCGCCCGCATCGCCCCCATACGCCGGCGTGTAGTGCGCCAGCGCATCGACGCTCGCGCCGTGCGCGGCCGGCGGGACGGGCGTCCCGGGGTGGCTCGACACCGGGCTCGTGGGCGTGTGCGCGTGCGCGGAGCTGAGCCCCATGCGCCCGACGAGCCCGCGGAGGACGCCGCGCCGCGCGGGCGGGGCGGCGGCGTGCTGTGCGAAGCCGAGCGCGGAGGGCGGCGCGGAGAGGGGCACGAGGCTCGGCATGCTCTGCAGGCGCGTGCGCGCGTCGAGCGCGTGCGCGTGCGTCGGCGTGGGGGCGGGTGGGGCACCATTCGATGCACCGGCGGGCGCGGCGGGGGGTGGGGCGGACGGGTACTGCGCGAGCGGCACGGGCGGGGGCGACTGCGGGATCGTGGGCAGCAGCGCGCCACCGCCAGTGGTGTCGGCGTCGCCCCACGAGCGCAGACGCGCCCAGCGCTCCTCGTGCGCGCGCTCGCGGCGGCGGCGCGTGCGCTCCGCGTCCTCGACGCCGTAGTCCTCCTCCTCCCCCTCCTCTTCCGCCCCATACCCATACCCATACCCGACCTCCCCGCGCTCGTCGACGTCCGTCGACGCCGCGGACGACGGCGTCGGCGGCACGCTGCTGCCCCCCGCGCCGGAGTCGGCGACGACGGCCGGGCCGCGGAAGGCGATGCGCGTGTGGATCGCGCCGGGGGTGCGGCGCGCGAGCATCGGCGCGTGCAGCAACGGGGGTGTGGCGAAGGACGGCGCGTGCAGTAGTGGGGGGTGGGGGTGGGCGGCGAAGGACGGCGCGAGGACAGACGCAGAGGCGGACTTGTGCAGCGCGGGGCGGCGCGCGCCCGTGCCCGCGAGGAGCAGCACGTCGCCCGCGGTGCTCGCGCGCGCGCGCAGCGGCGGGGGCGCGCCTCGCGCCTCCTCCGCTTGTGCGTATGCGTATGCGGGTGCGGGTGCCGGCGGTGCGTGCCGCGCGCGCGTAGGCGACATGCGTGCGCCCGCCGACGCGGGCTCCCACGTGCCGTGCAGCGCACCGGCGACGGCGACGTCGAGGTCCTCTAGGGGCGCCTTCGTGCTCTTCAGCCCCACGTTCGTCTCGACGACGAGCGGCGCAGGCGCGGGCTTGGACTTGGGCGGCGGTGGCGGCGGCGGCGGCGGGGTGAAGTACGCCCCTGCGAGCCCGCCGTACGGGCTGACGGGCGACATGCTGCGTTGCACGGGCGGCGACGCAGGCGCAAACGCAGAGCCCGACGCGAAGCTCGCAGCAGACGCAGAGAGCGTCGGCGTCGGCGGGGGCGGCGCAGGCGGCGCCGCGCCGGGCGCGCCGACGCCCGAGAGGCGCGAGATGAACGACGCGAGGCGGCCGCGCTTCCTGCCGTCCCTGTCCTTGTCTTTACCCACCCCGCCGGCCCCCGGCCCACCGCTCGCCCCCAGCGCATCGCGCGCGTCGGCGTCCGGGGTGTTATGGGGCGAGAACGCAGCGAGCAAGCTCCGGCGCTTCTTCTCGCCTTTCTCGCGTACGCTGGCGGGGGTAGAGGTAGAGGTGGCGGGCGTGGGCAGGGGCTCGTCGAGCGTCGAGCTGCCGCGGCTCCAGCGGGACATCGAGCGCGCGGAGGCGAAGGCGCCGTCGTGTGCGCCGTCGTGTGCTACGTTGCCATTATCGTCGGCGTTGATGTTGGAAACAGCGGCGGTGTTGAAGGCACCACCATCAGGCGTGAACGCACGCGCCTCATCGTCAAGCCCCGCGAGCTCCTCCATCCGGTCCGCAAGGCGCAGCCCGCGCAGGAAGTGCAGCCTTTCGCGCTCCTCCTCCTCCCGCTCCTCATCCCGCTCCTCACCCTCCTCGCCATCTCCCCCCTCTCCCTCCTCCCACTCGTCCTGCTGCTCCCTCCACTTTATGTCTCTTTCTCTGTCGCGCCCCGCGAACTCCGTCTCACGCACGCCGTCCGCGCCGTCCGACGCGATCGCGCCCGCCCCAGGGTCGAGCCCGAGTCCAACGTCGAGCCCAACGTCGAGCCCAAGCCCAAGGCCAAGTCCAAGGGGCGGCGCAGGCGGCGGCCGCACGGGCGCCGGCGCGCCCGCCGACGCCGCGCGCGGGCGCGGGAGCGGCAGCGGGATGCTCATCGCGAGCGAGGGCGTGTGCGTGTGTGCGTGCGCGTAGCTTTGGCTGATGGACGCACTTATGCTTGCGTGTGTGTGGGGGTGCGGGTGGAGTTGAGCCCGCGAGAGCCGGGGCGACGCAGGCAGCGACACGCCGGCATCGCGCGACGCGGCGCGGGAGTGCAGCGCCCGGCTCGAGGGCGCACGCGAGAGGGAGGGGGCGCGCGAGTGCTGTTGTTGGTGTTGTGCTTGCTGTTGTTGCATTTGTTGCGCTTGCTGCTGCTGCTGCTGCGCCTGTTGCGCCTGCTGCTGCACCGGTTGATACTCCTCCTGCCCCGCCTGCGCCTGCGACTGCGCGCCAGACAGGGGCGGGCCGACGTACACCTGCGACGCGCTCGCGTGCGGGCTCTGGTACGGGTGTGCGTGCGGCGGCCCGCCATTTCCGTTAGGAGCGCGCGCGTGGGAATGCGACCGAGAATGGGCGGCTGAGTTCGGGTGGGAATGGGAATGCGCGGAATGCGCCGAGTGGTTCGACTGGGAATTGGAGTGCGAATGCGCGGAGTGGGAGTGCGCCGAGAGGGAGTGGTTTGAGTGGGAGTGGGCGGAGTGCGAGTGTGCGGAATGCGAGTTCGAGTGGTTGGAGTGCGAATGGGAATGCGCCGAGTACGCCGAGTACGCCGAGCTCAACGACGCCTGCGACGCCTGCGCCGCGCGGTGCCGCGACCCTCGGGCGGGCGCAGCCGCGTGTCCGTGCGCGGTGTCTGAATATGCATTGTCCGCGTAGGCGGGGTACGGGGCGTAAGCGAGGTACGAAGGCGCGCCGTGCGAAGGTAGTGGGGAAGAAGGCGCGACGTGGGAAGGTAATGGAGAAGAAGGCAAAGGAGACGAAGGCAGCGCAAACGCCGCGGCGAGCGCACTGGGCGGGGGCGTGCACAGCGCGTTGGCGGCCTCCGCCTCGTCGGCGGGGTCGCGCGCGTGCGCGTCGCGCGGGCTTGAGGGGGCGTCTTCTGGTTCCTGACCGCGTTCCAGTCGCTCCGCCTCCCCTCCATCAACACCCCGCTCATCACCTCCATCGACATCGTCGATGACACCAACATCACCACCCTCACCCCCCAGCTCAAACTCGCGCTCAGCCCCGCGCTCGAGCTCGAGCTCAAGCTCGCCCCCGAAGCCCTCCGCACCGCCGCTCGCGAGCAGCGCGTCGAGCCGCGCGCGCACGTCCGCGGAGTCGATGTACACCGCGTCGCGCACGCCGCCGCCGGTGCCGGTGCCGTCGGCGGGGGAGGGCGCGCTGGCGAGGCCGCTTGCGTAGCCGGTTGTGAGACCGCTTGCGTAGCCCGTAGTGAGACCACTGGCGAGGCCGGCGGAGGCGAGGCTGCTGGGCACGAGGAAGGTAGAAGCGGAGAGCGAGCCCGCGCGCGAGCGCCGCGTGGGCGGGGCGCGCGGGGGGAGGGGCGAGGACTGCGCGGGGGGCGGGCTGGCGAGGACGGATGCGCGGGTGGAGGGGGCGAGCGAGGCGCGGGTCGACGGGGCCTGGGAGGGGGCGTCGACGTCGACGTCGGCGGAGTGCGGGTCTGATGAGGGGGCAGAGGGAGAGGAGGAGAGCGAGGCGGAGAAGGACGCAGCGAGCGCGGCGGACGGGCCCGCGGCGGCGTACGCGAGGAGCATCTGCGCGCTCGCGGAGCGGCGCACGGACATCGCCGTCGGGAGGTGGAACAGCGCGGGGGCGTCGTCGCCGGTACTGGGTGTGTCGTCGGCGTCGTTTTCGGCAGGACCCTGGGCGTGGGTGGTGTACGTGCGGTGGAGGTGCTGCACGGACGCCGAGCGGAAGCGCGTGCGGCGGGGCGCGTCGTCCGCGGCGGGGCGCCAGGCGAGGCTCGCGGGGAGGCCCGCGTCGGTGGCGAGAGGCACAGGGAGGACGGCGGACGAGCCTGAGCCCGCGCCGGACGAGGCGGGCGTGTGCGTCTGGCGCGCGGTGGGCGCGGGGCGCACAGCGGTACTGGGCGCGGGCGGGGCTGCGGCCGGGGGCGAGGCGGGGCTCGCGGGCAGGGTGGGGAGCGGCTGCAGGGGGGTCAGCGGGCGCCGGGCAGGGGGCGGACGACGCACCTTGTCGCGCGGGGCGGGGCACACGAGGCTCTCGCGCGACGCGAAGCCGAGGAGGGGCGAGTCGGCGCGGTCGTCCGCGGAGGGCGGCGGGGCGGCGGCGGCGGCGGCGTCGGCGGCGAGGAGGATGCTCATGCGGCACTGGCTCGCGAGCCAGCGGCGCACGCGGGCGGCGCGGCGGTCGTCGTCGTCGGCGTCCGCGGGGGCGTGTGCGTTCTCCGCGGCGGCGGCGGACGAGGAGGAGGGGGCGGTGGAGGGCGGGGGCGAGGGCAGGGCGGGGGCGGCGGGGCGGGCCATGGCCATGGGGGCGCAGAGGCTCGACGGGGGGTTATAGCTGCAGGCGACGGGCGGAATGCTCCCCACCGAGCAAGCAAGCTGCTATTTTCCCCCCCGATGCGATCTCCAGTTTATTTATTGCGTTATTTATTTGCTGACCTAATATCCCGCTCGCACGCGCCTCGGCCCCGCCCGCACCCACGCTTCGAGCGCGCCTGCACCCCGGCCCGCCCAGCTGGCAACAAGCCTGCGCGCCCGTCTGACGCCCAGCGCTGGCGTCGTACCACCCTCCTGCCCGGACAGACCCCACCCACCCAGAGACCCTGCGCACAGCCCCCCGCTTGGCGCCGCGACTGCGGGCGCCTGCTTCTCGCGCGCGCTCGCACGACGTCATCGCGCCGCCCTACAGCCCCCGACCCCGCGCATCCACCCGTGCCCCCTCGCCCCCGTCCGCGCATCCAGCACACTCATTCTCCTTACACCACCCACTGCCCCCCCCCCTGTGCACGGCGCACCCCCCGGGGCCAGAAGCACGCCACGCCACGTCACCGTCCCACGCCCGCCCACACCGCCACGCCAAGCACACCTGCGACTAGCGCAGGCGCCCTGCCGACCCGCAATACCGCACCGCACCGGCCGCCGTGTTGGGACTAGCGCCACTGCCCACGCCGCGTGTACTCAGGGTGTTTCCGAATGGCCGCCAATGGTCCGTCGCCGGGCTGGGCCGCGCACCTTCCCCCTTCGCCACTCCTCGCATCGCGCCGAAACGCGCTGGCGTCGGCCGGGCGCACATCAATGGAGCCGATTATATTATATTTGTACGCTGCGTCGCGGTCGGAGCGGCGCACGAGACCGCTTCGCACTACTACTGGAGACGGAAAGGGGCATACGCCCGCCCCTCCTCGCGCTTGGGTTGCCGGGCGCGCGCGCGCTAGCTAGCACCCCGCCCCTCCGCCCATACGCGCCACCACGCGCGTCCATCTCCCGTCGCCAACCGCCGTCGCCGACCACCGTACATAGGAAGTGCCCCGTCGCGAGTGCACCCCGCAGGAAGCACCCATCCCCGCATCCCCGCATCCTCCCACCCGAGGCTAGAGTCTGGCCACCTCGGGCGGCAAGGCGACGCGACGCATATTGCCGTCTCCGGATACCGAGGGCGTGTTGTCGTTGGTCGTCGGGGCGGTAGGTAGGTGGGTGGGTGCTGCAATGCGCGTTGGGGCCGACGGGTAGGATGTCGCGGTATCGACGTCTGCCTGCGGAGACAACTGGGGTGTAGGGGTGCGCACTGTAGTATATTATTTGGCGACCTGCGCGCGTGGGCAGGCGCGTTGGCGCCCGGGCTCCTACGCGGCTGTGTATACATGCGTGTCCGCGAGGGTGTGTGTAGTACTAGTACTTGGTGGAATGCGCAGCGAAGGGGTGGTTACCGTCGACGCATCCTCAATAACATAATATGATATAAAAGAAGCGCCGCAGCGCAATGCAACGCAGCTGCACCTACGTACGTATGTACCCCGGGACGCACCTCGCCCGAAAGCACGCGCCGCGCCGGGCTCAAATCGTGCAGGCGCAGACAGTCGACGCACGGCGGCGACCGAGTGGTCATTCCGAAAAAGAGAAAGGAAGAGAACGCTGCACGCGACGCGTCACCCCAACCCCACCGCGCGCGCGTGTGGCGCACTGCTCGCGCACAGCACACAGCGCACACCGCTGCGTGCGGGGACCCGCCGAGCGAGTAAGCACATCGAAGCGCCGTCGAGAAGGCAGCGCCCACCCGCATGCATGCGCGATGCCTCGGGCGAGGCGAAGCAACGCAACGCAACGCAATGCCGCGCGCATCTGGGGGAGGGGACGGGACGTCGTCGGCGCGGTGCACGGTGCATGGGATGGGCGTGCAGCGCGATATCAAGATTGGGTCAAATACGAAGAACGGAGAGCGAGGACGAGAAGGGGGGGATGGACCCCGCCACGCCCCGCGCACTGAGCGCCGTATTTTATTTGACTCGAATTAACCTCGAGCGTGGAACACGGCGCGCGCGTGGCTGCCTTCCAGGCGGCTCAGCGCCGTCCGTGCGCTGTGCCGAGTCGTGCGGTGCGGGGTGCTGTGCATGAGCGGGGCAGGTCCAAGCGCGGCGGATCATTTCAGAAGAAAGAAAGAAAAGCGCCTCCTCGCCTCGATATCCTCCCAGCCCTCATCAAAGCACCCCCCACCCTCTCCCCATGCACAGCGCCCGACCGCGGCAGTCGCGGCAGCAAGCTACATAGGTACGCGCCCCGTAGCATTGGATGCAGCGCGGACCGTGCGCTCGGGGAGGGAGGGGGAGGGGGGTCGTGGTATACGGACAGGAAAGAAGGGAATACGGTGGGAAGGGGGCGGAGGGCGGCTGCGCTGAAGCGCCGTCTCTGGGCGCGTATGCTCTCCCGGATTCAGCGCGCCGCCGACGATGTGAGCAGGTGCATCCAGGCGTATGTTATTTGACCGCGGGTCGTAGAAAAACGACGGCGCGTGCCCCGCCCGGCCCACATCGCCCCCTCCGTCGAGCGGTTGGGTGCGTGCGTGTGCAGGCGCCGAGCGGGTGAGCAGCAGCGACGCGGTGGATCATTTCATAAGAAAGAAAGAAGTTGATGAGGAACGAAAGGAAGCGCGCACGCGCGTCGAGTGATGTGGTCGCGCGCCTCCCCGTGAACAGGGCCCGGCGACCTGTAGTGAGGTAGATGCACGCCTGCGGCGTTGGGTATGCGGCGGCGCGCGTGCACCGCGGATCGTGCGCTCGGAGGGTGGGAGTGACGCGATGCGGTCAGAGGAGTGGGGTAGCGGCGGCCAGGAATCATTTCATAAGAAAGAAAGAAGTTGAAGAGGAACGAAAGGAAAGCGCGCACGCGCGTCAATGATATGCTCCCAGCGTGCATCGCGGTGGGTCGCGCACTGCCTCGTCGTGCACAGCGCCGACTGCGGCGGCGGGGAAATGACACCAGCGGCGTTGCGTATGCGGCGGCGCGGCTGGTAGTTGGCGCGGGTAGACGTGGGCCGTGCGCTCGGAGGGTGGGAGGGACGCGATGCGCTCAGGGGAATGGGGCACCGTGAGTCGTGGTATACGGACGGGAAAGAAGAAAATGTAATGAGGAGAGGACGCGGAGGGCGCCTGCGCGCGAGTGCAATTGCGTTGAAGCGCTGTCTCCACACTCGTCGCGTTCTTCGCGCGCACTGGGCGCGTATGCTCATCGCGGCGGCACACGGCCTCCCGGATCCCGCGCGCCCGCCGACGATGTGAGCAGGATGCGACAGCCGCAATCGCAGGCCCGTTAATGCAAGACGCGGGCAGACGCCGGAGAGGCGCACAGCGCGCATGCGCGCCCATGCGCGCGCAGGACGCACCGGGCAGCGCGTACGCGACGGCGGCAGCGGCGGACTCGGAGGCGCGCGCCGTCGCGCGGTGCTGAAAACGAACGGGGGTGGCCCCGCCCCTGCCCCTGCCGGGGCCTGCCCGCAGTGCCATTGGACAGATTGTCTCTCGCCAGTGCCATTGGGCGATCAAATACGCTCCTACGCCTCGCACGTCCGTCGTGCGTCTCCCAGGGTTACATATGAAGTACGTACCGAATCTTACATACATATGACATGCAAGGCGTGAACTGTATTTGACAACATCAAGAACGCGCGGAATTTGGGCGGGTCTGGAGGGTCCTGCGCGGACCCGATGCGTGATTATGATTAGGCGATTGGGCAGGACGCGTAGCTGTGCTGGGGTCGCGGCGGCGTGCGACGCTGCAGTGCGCTTGTAAGCGCCGTGGGCGCTTCCGGGCGTACCCAGAATGGTGTTCATGCAATTACTTGCCTGAGCCGTGAGACGACGAGCTCTAGATCCGTGCGTGCACGGGGAGGAGCGCGGGATCACGCACGCACGCGGCACCGACAACTACAACTTGCGCTGCGCGCCCATACATGCGGAGACGCGATTGGCCCGCACACCCGCCATCCGCTGCCGCGAGAAAGTGAGCATCGTATCATCTGCACAGTCTCCCGGCGGGGAAGGCGGCGGCGCGCCTGTCGCCCGCCGGCCGGACGCCCGTGCCGATTGGGCAGTTTATTTTGGCGCGCGTGCGTCTTCGCCCTGGTGTGCTATACATAACAGACTTGAGGGTTGAGGAAGTCCTTCTAGGGCCTTCTGTGCTTCGCGGAGCTTATATTACATAGAAGTTATCAGCCCGCAGACGCTGCGATCTATCATCTTTCGCCATACGCGCACGCACGCAGCGTACCCCGCCCCCTTCGCCCAGCGGCCGCTTCCCATTTGCAGGCTGCCCGCTGTTCGCGGATGCGCGCGGCGCAGCACGGCGGTTCATGCCCGTCCCGCAGTGCTGCTTAGCGGTTAGTGCGTTACGACAGCGCACGAAGAACACTGCGTTGTGCTTCTGCGCCCACCGTTACGGCCCCTGCCGCGCAGCCGCACGCCTTCCTACGCGCCGGGGCGCTCAAGCTGCGCGAGGCACGGCCTCGTTGCGTGCGTGCTCGCCGGGGTGCTGGCGCGCTGCTAAGTATATTACGCGTTGTATTCCATTTGGGTGTGCGAGCCCGGCGCCCCAATTAGCGCGCCATCGCCGCTGCGCCGTGCGTTCTTTACATCCACCGCACAGCCGGAAACTAGCTAGCGAGGCGCGCTCGCGCACGCAGCTGGCTGCCGGCGACGTGCATTTCCTGAGCGTGTGCTGCGCAGACGGGTGTCGTGCGCGATGCGCACGCACCAGCAGTTGGGCCACGCCGCCGCCGATTGGGTCGCCGTACTTCGGATCATCGCATCGCAGAATAAGGTATTCCCCCGCATGCAGCGGCGTCCCGCCTCTCGTCCACGGCGCCGCGTATCAGCGGCATAGGTGTCGACGCCCCGCGCAGCTCCGCGAACGCACACGCACGGCTACATACGCGCGGCCGCCCGGATCGGACGCCTGACTTATGCGCAGACGGCATAATTGAATCGCGCTGCCATTGTGCCTGATGCCGGTGCCGGGGCACGCTCGCGCGCGCGACGCGCACCCGCCCAGCGCACCATCGCGTATCCCCGCACACTCGGGTGCGTCGCGCGGCCTCGTTCCCGCACAGCGCCCGGGGAGGCAGTGCACCGCCCAGACGGGAGCGTGCATCTCCCCCCGCGCGCGCGTATCTACGCACCGCGAGGCGCAGACGCATGCCGGCATGCACCGCTGCTATGTCCTGCTATGCCCATCTATGGCGTAGCAGCCGCTGCTAAGTGGGACGGGCCGGCCCGAGCGCACGCCCGCGCGCGTCCCGGCGCTCGCACGCTCTATCGACGCTGCACTGCACTGCACCCGTGCGCGTCCCACGGCTGTCGCGCAGCGCGCGCGTGGGATGGCGCGACGCGCGAGAACGCGCGGCTGGGGCTCAGCCGGATTCATAACCCCATATCCGGCGCGCGGGCGCTACGTCTTCCGCGTCTGGCATAGTCTGGCGTAGTCTGTCGCGCGCAAGCCCGCGCGATGGCCGCTGGGCGTCTAGGTCTGGGCCTGCTGTCGCGTGCCGTCTTCAATTCTGGATTTCAGATGCCCGTCTGGCACATTGATACATGTGCCAGAATGCTGGCCTTGACACGTTTACTGAGGGATTTCCATAGCAGGCGACCGCCGCCAGCCAGTGTCACTTCACAGAATCATCTCGGGCGAGCAACATGCCTAGGATGAAAGGACCCCAGATTCTGAAGTGTGAATGAAAAGACAAGCGCTATTATCGTCACTATATAGGGTAGTAATTACACATGATACCCAAGACAAATTGAGATCAAAGCCTGTTCGCACTCGCCGATCAGCCTTGCATTGAGTACTTGCACTGCTTGATGCACGCTGATCTACGACGATGCACGTATAGCAATGCATTCATGATCATCGCCGGTCATGCAAGGCATCCTACCGGATAAAATCTATCCACGAGTGCGTTAGGCATCCAAGTCCCCCCTCTAGTGGACTGTCGCGCAAACTGCGCCTGCTCCACGCAGGCCGCGCACGATGGCGAATCCACGCTCAAACGCACACGCAGACGCGCCACCGCTCGATCAGAGACGCGCAAGAACATGACCCTACTGATCCATCCCGCGCGAAACCTGCGCTGCGCGTATCACGCTGCTGCGTTCTCTCGAACGCTCCATGCGCGCTTCTGCTTTGACGAGCCGTATACGGCGATATGCGATGACCCGTGGCGTGCGTGCCAACTGATGATCACGGATGATCCCATCGCGCACCTTGGGATTTGCAACCCCGGCGCAATCACAGCTAGCGCGCGCGTTGATGGACAGGCGCTCCTCAGGGCCTGGGCGCGGCGTGCCTTGCATCTCTTCGAAGATCACGAGCGCTCAGCGCAGGCTAGAAGGGCGCATGGCACCTCGGAGGCCGGCTCAGATTCTAGCGCGCGCAGCACCCCCGCCGCACGCTCGCTGAGGCCCCTAAACGCTATATTTTCTTCTTTCTTACTTGGTCCCCCTGAGCTGTCGCGAATCGCGTGCGCTAGTCAGCGTTGAGTCAGCGTGCGTGCGCTGGTTCTTCGCCTGCACGCGATTTCAATTATAATCTCCGGGTATACTAGTGGCCGTTTTTTGTTGGGTACATTTCCGATTGAGACTTGACGTTCAGAGAAACAATTGAGAAGGATTTCCCACATTTCATTCCACGATGGGCGCCAATTAAAACCTCGCGTACTATCTTACAACTATTTTAGGCATTACTACTATGTCTAGCCTACTCCAGGTATGCGTAAGCCACAGTCTCTTTAGTGAGCTCGGACAGTAACTAAAGCATTTACATAGGCTACTTGTAGGCTACAGCTGTCTATGTCCTTCAGCTACTGCATCCAAGCCATGCCAACAACTATGAAAACCTATTCCTCGGAGGTCGGCGATAAGATTGTGTCATGCGATTAATACGATTCATTCCGATAATTCGGGGGTTGCAAATGTCATGGAATCAGACGTGATCAGTGAAATTCACTGAATCAGGTCGAAATCATATCCAGGCTTCTATGAGTGCCAACAGTCCATTTTTCTTCCGTACATATATAAACTGACATCGATTTATTCGAGGACCTGCCTATATTTTTTCCAGAAACTTTCAGCAGGAATGGGAGAATTGGAGAGAAAAGTTAGAGGACTCTAATACATATACCTGATAAACGAAATGTTTCGATCGAAGCAATAAGCTCGTTGAACTTGCGTTGAATGGTTTCTCTGAGACGGTTTCCAAGGAGTTCCAAGGCTGGTTCGCTCCAGTTTCCACCTTTCAAACCCCGCCGGCATCTATAAATACACGTTTATTCCTCCACGCTATTGTTGATTTGACACAGGCAAGCGATTCTCGGCGCTCGCTGGCAATTCCCTTGATTGAAAACAACGATGTGCATGTCTAGTGCTGGTGAGCTCTGACAACACTGCATTCATAGACTTTCGGACCGCTGGAACATGGTCGGACAGACTTTCTCCCTCGAAGACGCAGGCGATACAGCTCAGAAAACATGTTGGCGTGGCGCGCGGCCACATGCGCTTCTTCCTGGAGGTTAAACGTTAGATACTTATCTACGGACCCGACTCTCGGACACCCCACGGACCGGCCGGGATGACGCGAATAAGTCAAGGGACGTGTCGGCCAGCTCAAACGTTTGAAATAAGCCAAGTACAGCCCACTCAGATCTCCACATTAAAAGAAGCAGCGCCCGTGTCAAGGCTTGCTGACGCCCCAGACATCCCCTTCATCCGCTAGCGCCATGTCGCGCTTTGAACTGCCGCGCGCATTTCTTTCTTTCGTGCTCCTCGCGGTGATATCGCGGACCGCCGGCTCCCCAGCTGGCTCGCCTGCGTTCCCCTTTTCGCCAGGATTCGACATACAGAATGTGGCCGCTCTGGCAAAGTCCTTACCGTCACACTCCTGGGAGTTTGGGACTGCGACAGAAACGCTTCTCGAGCTCTACGACGCCGACCATTCGGTATTCGGCGCACACCCGTTCCCAGTGCCAACGATCCAGCCTGCTGATTCTCAAGCGTTATCATATGCTCAAGCAAATATTGTCATTGGAACTCCCCCCGACGGGTTGAGCGACGGCGATGGCGCAGTGGGGGATCCTGCTAGTTTGGGCGTTGGCGCTGTCATGCTGGGGAAAACGAACGGGTCGTATGCTGCCGCCGCGACAGCCGAAATCGATTACCTACTCACGCAAGCGCCGCGGTGGCCGAACGGGGCGATCTCCCATCGTGCGCAATACGCCGAACTTTGGTGAGCTTCCACGATTTTCGCATTTCATGGGCATCTAGCTGATCCCTGTGCAATTCAGGGCGGACTTCGTTTACATGGCACCTCCCTTTATTGCTTACTACGGCGTGGCCACGAATAACGCGACTATTCTGAAGGCTGGGGTAGACCAATGCATCCTATACCAACAGGTTCTCATTGCAAATACCACCACCGCCTCACCGAGCCCCCCTTCCAGCCACCCAGTTTCCGCTGCGGGCTTGTTAACCCATATTGACGGTCCGGTCAGCGACGATCCCGGCATTTGGTCCACTGGAAATGGGTGGTATACCGCTGGCACAGCGCGCGTGCTGGCAACGCTCCTTAAAGCACCTTCCTCTATATTCCAGAGCGGCGCGGAAACATCGGGCAAATGGCGAGCTGGCGCAGCGGCTACCCTCGTCGGCCTGATCAAGGAGGTCCTCGAGGGCGCAATAAGCGCAAACACCGACGGCAACCTCCTGCGCAACTACATCGACGATACGACTTGGTTTGGCGAAATTTCCGGGACCAATTTGCTCGCGAGCGTCGCGTTCCGTCTCGCGACGCTGTCGAAAACCTCATCGCTTGGAAGCCCGCTGATTTCCACCGCCGATAGCCTGCGGTATATCGCATGGGCTCAGAATGTCCGGACTACAATGGGCACCAACGGGCACATCACATCCAACGGTACTGCAATTCCCGCAATTAACCCGCTTAATTGGGGGGACCGCACTCCATGGACTGCTGGGAGTCCCGAAGGGCAGAACTTTGTAGTGCTGATGTACGCGGCATGGAGAGATTGTGTTGAGGCGAAGGTTGTTGGGTGCACTTAATTTAGCTTCCATTTGATTGAAGGGAAGGTCAGTTTTTCCTGGTTTATGAAAACGGTCAAGGGAAATATCTTTGAAAAGGCCCTCATGAAAGGGTGCAGAGTTCCATACCGATGGGATCATAATATCATTATATCGTTATATTTATTTCTGTCCAATTTATAGTGAGTATACCGTGACTCCCCTTTTATCTTAGACAGTTCATGTTGCATGTAGTGCAAGTCTGATTGTTGGGGAAATGGGCAAGAGACCACCACATGTATTGCGACGGCTACTTTAGTTGATGCAAAATTTGGATCAGAAGTATTTAATATCGCATTGTCAGCTCTCGGGTTTGGAATTGATTTATTATCCCCGATGCCCAACAAAGTGACGGTGGATATAGAAAGGAGATGATTCAAGCTGAGGCAATAGTAGATCTGTCAGTCAGGACTCGAGACATGGGATGAGGCGCTATTATCGTATGACGGTCTAGGCTGCTTGAGAAATTGGCGACCAGTGCGCGGGAAGGATGCGCTCGCTAAGGATCGTTACATATGGTACATGTCACCCCTACATGAGGTCGCCGCTGGGTAAAGGCGCCTGATGCTTTCAAACGCTCTAGGGAAGGTTGACTAAGATATATCTACTGAGTGGTTTATAATAGAAATGAGATGGAGCTTCTCAACGTGCCTGGCTTTGTCCATGACAGGAAATCTCAGTCTGCATTAGATGTGTAAAAGCAATACCCGCCATTCGGCCGCGATGTGCGAGTTTAGGAGACATGTTAAATGAAGAATACTGATCCATCTTGTGTTCCCGCGGAACATGAGCGATTGAGCGCTCAAGCTTGTAAAGTTGTAATAGTGTCGCGGGTACTCAGTGAAATCCCCGTGGGCGTTCGAAGTACGCCTTCCATTGTCTAGAACAAACTTGTGAGGCCCACGTAACAGTTAGCACTGCTCTATTACACTGGGTCGGGACCCGTTGGGAAGACGACGCAGAATCCCATAAATATTGAAAGTATAACTATTCAAAATCTGTAGAGATATGCAGCTCCGATATTGCCGTTCACTTCTTCTATGTATCTGGTATCTAGCCACCTAGTATTAACCGGTTCTCGACGTCGTTAAGCGCATTAATTGCTGGACAATGCTACTGCAGGAGTACTTGGTTGAATCCCGGCCGCCCGACTCGAAGCGGAATTATTGTAACATCCACCAGAAGAAAATTCATCGTGATTAGCGGCTTGTACAGGTTACTCTTCGAGCAGATCGTGTTGTGAACTTGGAAGCGTGGGTGGGGGAAGAGGAACCGGGGCAGATCAGGTGATGGCGCCCGGTAATTTGCGGGATGCCAAGTACTGGTCACCGACAGCCTGAGACTCGACTTGCTGCATTACACCTTGATTGCACCCACTTCGACCCGTCCGGGACAGACTGCTTGCTTTCACACCGAGATATCACTCTGATGGTTTGTGGTCGGGATTGTCTACCACCATCTGGTATAATCCTTGGAGTTCTGTATCAGGGACATCCATGCCCCGCCATCCAGAAGCCCAGTCGAGTCGTGGAAACTGCACGACTTCCAGTCAATACCCAACATAAATCCAATCATCCTGACGACTTATTACTCTGGTTTAATTCTTCATCCAGAATTTGACGACCTTGTCGCGGGAGTGATGTCCAATTTTGCGTATGAAGCTGCAGATACAATCCCGGAGATGAATTCAACGCTAGCATTCTCATTGAAGTTTTCCAGTCACAGGGCACTGATTGACACCTGTGTCGTTCTTCCGGCTATTCCTATTGCTTCATTCAGATATATCTACTTCGCCGTCTCACTGTTCAGTGGGTTTTACGCTCCTCTGATTGTCTATCCGTGTTCAACCATTGACAATAGCTTGCCTGGACATGGACTACCTACCTTCTTTCGAACGGTGACACTAGATTAATGCAGCTTTCCCAAGTGAACAAATGAAAGGATTAATCTATCTAATGTGAACACTCAGAGGACTGTGTGATGGTCGGCGTATGACCGGATTGCATGCTGATGTAGGGCGGAAGGCACACAGTACGTCCGTTTATACTATCTTTATCGCTGCAATGATTAGATAGCTCTTATTCTCTACAGCGTCTATGTCCTGTCCAAGCCCGACCCGTTGCGGAGCCTGGATCACGAACTCTAATGGGAGGAGATAATCGCCCTTCAACTTCAGAAACGATCAAACGCCACGACCAACTGCGTGTGAGACTGGCAGTCTGATTTTCCAATGATGACTTCTTCCTATATATATGGTCGATCCTGTTCCGGCTATTTAGTGTGTCCCATCCCCACGACTTGCTCCCAACCTCCAGACAGCCCTGCACTCCGAGGGCGCTACTGTTAACTGTCAATCATGGCCTCCATACCCCCAGTTGTGATCGAGGTAGATCTCAATAATACTATTGGAGCCATCGAAATTGGATCCCTCTTTGGCGTGTTCCTCTTCGGAATAGTTACACTTCAAACTTTCAACTACTACGACAATTACAAAGAAGATGGATGGGGAAATAAAACACTGGTATGTCAATTGAAGTAATTCTTTTTCGTTACATCGCTGACCATCTTCGAGGTCGCATGTATTTGGTATCTCGGACATCCTCTACTTTGTTCATCTCTAATCTATTTCGGCTCTAGGTTCCTCGAGATAGGACACACATTGGGCATTAATTTTGAGCTCTATCGTGCAACAATTATATTGTATGGGCAACCTTGGGAGCTCGTACGTTTTCCTGGAATCGCTGCGGTGACGGTAGTCGGCGGGGCCATTACTCTCATCACACAAGTTCGCCCATTTCACTACCACTTCACACCACCGTGCGGATTAACCATTTTGCAGGTATTCTTTTCCCTCCGCCTCACAAAGCTTCTGCCAAGACCCTACCACCACATAGGGAGCATAGCCATCGTCATTTCCTCGCTCAGGTTTGTCACGAGCATATACCTGACTGTAGAAGGCGTCATCCTTCCCAATATCACCGTGTACCGCGAAAAGTGCCAATGGATAGTTTCGGCCATGTTCATTTCAAGTGCGCTGGTCGATATCATCATCGCTGTTTCAATGTTGTACTACCTCACGCGGCAGCGGAAACAAGTCAAGCGGTAATGAATATCATTTAATAATCACGTTGTAATATTGACGCCACGTATTCGACGGTAGAATTTCAAGACTGTTAGACCGCCTCGTCACATATACCATAAGTGAGCACCACAAATGACACGGCGCAATGTGCAATTACGCTAACCCCTTGAATTCTTAGGATCTGGGCTGCTTACTAGGTAAATACATCTCCGAAAGTGGTCGGCCAGGGCCAATACTGATAAAGCTAGTATCGCTGCGATTGCTGTCATCCTTTGCGTATGTGCTGCTTACTACTCCGAGTTGTAGAGCGCTGTTTTGCTGATGAAGATACCTCCAGTTCCTGTTGATGCCTGCCAATTGTAAGTTAACTGCATTCCAGTACGTGAAGTAGGTTACTGACTTCCTGTTTAAGTTGTGTGGCTCGGAGTGTACACCTTCGTTGCCAAATGTGAGTGGGCACAACATCATTGTGACTGGTTCGCAATCACTAATCCTTCATCAGTATATTCGAACAGCCTGTTATCTGCGTACGCCTCTTTACATACAACTACACGCTTCCAGATGATTTATTGATCGATACTCTGAAGCCTAAATGCCCGTAAAGGTCTCCGAGCAGACATCTTCCACGATTCCTTACCTGCAGACCACTTTACGATGCCAGATCTTGAAAGCTCGTCGAGATACTCACGAGACGAAGTGCGCCGGCTACTACTAAGTACTACTATTGACCGTAAACTTATTTTCCGATTTTAAGACACCCGCATCGTTCCAACCAGTCGTAATAACTATGAAGAAAACTATGGGGCGCGAAAGTCCTGATCTTCAGGTACGTCAATATAATCAGGGTCGGGGACTCCCCAAGGACTAGTATGGAAATTGACATTCTGTAAAAGGATAAGTCAGGTACATATGGGCGCGCCATGTAGTCTTGCACTCAAGCCACGCCTCGACGGCCTATGGACACCTCTTTAACTTAGTATGCCACACCTTGTAATTTACGCTGTATGTATTTCCTACCTCATGCTCCATAATTCCGACACAATTTGTTGTACAATTTTGTAATTAACTGCTCATGTGCAAGCTTCTAAATACAGCAGCAAGAATGCTGCACAGTTGTAAACGGAATTGATCAAGATCTTAATACTGCTGACGCTCGCGGGACAGCGACAACCGTCACATGGCATACTTGAAAGCTATAACAGACTTATACCTGTCTCCGTTTCCTTGCAACACGTTTTCTGATACTGATACACCGGCCGACATCTGTAGTTGGAAGGTCGTCCGAGTCTGTTTCCTTGGATATGGTATATGAGGGCTCTCGGTGGCCGCATGCTAGGCTGCAGAGGCTGAACCAATATTTACAACCTTTTGAAGCATTCTGACCGGCAATCGGACGTAGAGCGGGGTAACATACAGAAAGGATGGGGATGGGATGGTGGCGTAGATGATTCTCCAAATTTCTGGGCGACATTTATCTCTGAGATTTGGAAGGACGCGCCGGTATAACGAATCGGCGGCTCAGTTTTTCCCTCTGATGTACTGTGCATGGGAGGGCGTGAAGACCTTGAATGAATTCGGAATCGCGCACAGGACTCCGCGGAGAGGGGTGACGTTAAATCAGCGCTCAGCGCTCAGCGCCCGAGCTCTGGGGTACCTATTGCGTCCGGATTGCAGGTTTCCACATTTAACGACATTACGAGACGCCACAAGGATTGGGCGGGCAGCGCATGGAGTCTTTGCGAAGGCAGAATGCCGTCTCATCTCCGTGAGATGTGAGATCTTGAGAGCTAGTGGGGAGCCCAGAGAATGGTGGCGTTGGAAAGTGAAGAACGCGTGTGCAAGAAGTAGTTTAAATATGTGGTTTTCCCTGAAGCGTGGTTTACACGGCTTGAGTGCTCTTGAGTGTTATTGTATTATTCATCCTTACAAAGCCTCACGGAGGGCGTCATATTTAGATTCGTACATCAGCATGTCTGGTCACCACCTGAAAAGTATCCGAGCGTGCCAGCGGTGGACTTATATGTCGGTGAGAAATATGTGGCGCAATTAGAGTTAGCAGACGGTGAAGACCAGGTCGCACCAGTATCGTGGGCTCTGGCCCGGGAAGGCACAGGAGGGCATCTATGAAGTAACATAAAAAACTTGCGGAAGTAAAAAAAATATTATCTGGCAGATACTCTGCGATGGATTCCGTTGGGTTCGTAGTTCTTCGACACCAGCGTGTCAGGTAGCACTCAGCACTATCTATCGGCTGCATCATTTTGAAATTTTAGAAAGTACTTATGTATGAAAAAGTCATGCATGGATTGACGTGGGTGCAGTGGGTCCCTGGCTCTTCATGGACATCCCCGTGTCAAAGAACCTTCATTGCCATCTGTCCACTGCATCATATTGTAGTAGCATAGAAAGGTCCCGTATGGTAAAAAAGTTTTTGGGCAGGGAGCCTGCGACGGGTTCCGGTCTCCGGAATTCTGCCAGCACTCTGCATGTTTGCTGCATGTTCATTCATTCTACTGCACTGGGCCCCGCCCAAGCCAAGCCATCGCGCAGCCCGGCGGCGGCATACGCAAAGCAGCACGAATACCGACTTGAACCCAATCACACGCACTCCCTCCCGCCCGTGCGGCTTCCCTCGCCCTCGCGCGGGGCCGTCGCCGGAACGTCATTGTGCTGCTTTGTGCATTCCCGCCCCGCTACATAGGCGCTAGGCACCGGGCACAATTGGAACTGCGTGCGAGTCGAGTCCCGGGCCCAAACGGGAATAGCTACTGCCGTATAAAGGCTGAAAATCCCGCAGCGTATTTTCAATGACGAGCGTTGGAGCCCGCGTACTTACGGTCCCGCGTCGGGGAGATGTATTTAGGTGCCCTGCTCCCACGGCAATTTTGCGGCTGCGAGAATGCTACGAGTTGGCCGGTCAAGCCTCAAGCCTCAGGCCTCAGGCTTGACGTAGAGTATGTAGCGCCGGGTACGACGCAAGTATGAGTACGATCGCTTTCACGTACGTTCGAAAGCCATTGCATTTGTATGCCCTCGCAGCGGCGTGTCATTAGTAGCGACCGTCGTAGCGCTCGATAAATAAACCCAACACAAGTCCAGAAGCCCACAAAATCTCCCCCAGAACCTGCCAATACCACAATTCACTCACTCATCCGCACACCCAAAATCAGAGACGATAGCGAGGTTGATTTCAAATTTCTACGTATGGGAATGCGAGTATACAATCGGGGTTTCAGATGTTGGTGTATATGTATGCCGTTTCACTACTAATTAAGAGTGGGAAGTCTAGTCCGAACAAAAGAGCACCGGAGGGTGGAAGGTGGAAATACAGTTTGGAGGATAGTCGATGTCGATGTCGGGCGTGCGCAGATGACCGCACAGAAAGAGGACGCAGAGAGAGAAAGAAAGAAAGGCGCAGGCAGGCCAGCGCGCCGCACGGCCGCACACTAGCCAGCCACGCACACAAAGCGCAAAAGCCCCTAGAACAAGACGCGGAGTGAGCGTCTACTGCATGCGCCCGAGCACGCGTGGCTGCGACACATCCGCCATGTTGATGAAGATGTCGTCCGCAGGGTGACGGTACAGCGGCGCGCGCAGGCGCTTCTGATCAAGATGGTGTCCAATGAAACCAATGCTGCGCCCGAGCACGAACAGCCCGTTCAGCGTGCCGATCTTGATGTACTCGTCCGCCTCCTCTGCCGTGAACGCGCCGGAGTCGCGCAGCAGGTCCACGAAGCACACCGCGATGCAGCCGTCCACGTTCAGGATGAGCTAGTGATAGGTAGGACTAACGTCAGCACGCGCAGACAAGAAAATGAAGGGCAGTAGACTCACCGTGTCCTTTTTAGAGGTGGTCACCTTCTCGACCGCGAGCGCGTAATCGAGCAGGCTGTGGCTTGGGAAGTTCTTGACGACGTACTCCTTCACGAGCTCGACGCGCAGATCGGGGTTGTTTACGCTCTTGATCTTGTGGCCGATACCGCTGACTATATCACACTATAAACTTCCGCCCGTGTAACCAAAAACGACGGTGGCACTTACTCAGCTTGTTCGCCTTCCTTGAGTTGTCGACGAACTCACGGGGGGTGAGCCCGGTGTCGCGCGCGTTCGAAAACATCGACGCGGCCTCGTCGAGGGCACCACCGAAGCGGCTACCGATGGTCAGGAGACCGGAGGCCAGTGATGAGATCAGGTCCTTGCCGGCACGCGACGCGACGATCGTGTTCATGGCACCAGACACAGCCGGACCGTGATCAGCAGTGAGCATGAGCACCATCTCGATGAACTTGGTCGCCCATGGCGGCAGACCTAGCGCACACCGACGTCAGCCTCTGCAAATACCATTGACAGGGAAAGGGGGAGACTCACGGCGTTTGAACCACAGCAAACTGACGACACCACCGAGCCCGATGTCCTCCTTGAACACATCCGAAATGCGCATGCCCGCGTAGAGCAGCTCCTGCCCACGCTCGTCCGAGATCGTCGAGATGAACGCCGACGGCTTGCGGATGAGCCCGAGCTCCTGCGCCCACTTGTAGTCCATCGGAATAACGGGCGGCTCGACCTCCGTCTTGGGCACGATCGTACCGTTGCGCACGAGCGCCTCGTACGTCTCACGCAGGACATGCGGCAGCTCCTCGAACGTCTCGGGCACGATGAAGCCCGCGTCGCGCATCGCCTTGTTCTTCGCGTCGGCCGTCTCCAGGTCGCTGTTCGCCATCGAACCGGCGTGCCCGAACTGCACCTCGGTGGTGAACATCTTGGCGCAGGTGCCGATGGCCCAGGCGACGATGGGCTTGCGGATGATGCCCTTTTTGACGGCGTCGATGACGCGGTACTCTTCGATTCCACCAACCTCACCGAGAAGGACGAGCATCTTGCAGTCGGGGTCCTGCTCGTAACGGAGGAGATGGTCGATGAAGGTCGATCCGGGGTAGCGATCACCACCAATGGCAATACCCTCGTAGGTACCGTTGGTGACGAGCGAGAGGATGTTGTTCAGCTCGTTGGACATGCCTCCGGACTTGGAGACGTATCCGACGGATCCTGGGCGGTAAAGCTTGGAAGCAATGATGTTGTCCATCATTCTGAACAAAATAATTAATTGGCGCTTTCAAACGAAGTGTAAAGTTCCACATACCCTCCAGAGTTACCAATCCTGAAGCATCCAGGCTTGATACCACCGACGGTGGCGGGGCCGATGATGAGGACGCCCTTCTCGCTGGCCTTCCAGAGAATCTCACGCGCGTGGCGCTCGGGGACACCCTCAGCAATCAAAGCGAGCGCCTTGATCTGGGGGAACTCGAGGCACTCAAGCGTGCTCGAGTACACACTGCGCGAGCTGGCGAAGTTGACGACAACATCAACATCGGGGTGCTTGGCGATGGCCTCCTTGAAGGTCGTGTAGACGGGGAGGAGGGTCTCCTTCGTTCCCCAGTAGAACTTTTGGATATGGTGTCCGCCGAAGGGGTAGATCATGGCGGCGACGGAGGGAGTTTCGCGACCGCAGGAGTAGTCAAAGTCGAGCATTCCCTGGATGGCACGGGGTTGGAGACCGTACACAAAGGAGCGGGTGGTGGCATCAAACGGCCTGTACGCAGGGCGCGCCGAAGTTGAGCCCTTGGTGCCAAAGTGGACAAGGATGTCAGAGGGCTGGGTGCGCTCTCCGTCGGGGTGGATGGAGCCAACAGCGTCGGTGGGCTCGCCGGCGGCAGCGACCTGCGCGGGAGGAGTGTCTACCTGGACAGACTTGAGGCCGTGGATTCCAGCATTGCTGGACTTGGTCTTGCTGATGTCAATGCCGAGTGCGAGGGGGACGATCTCGGTAATGTGGGTGTCGGGGCCGAAGACACGAATGGGGACGCCCAAGCTCTCGCCGAGCAGGCGCATGGCCTTGAGACCCTCCTGGTAGTTAGGGCCACCACGACGCACGAAGATCTTGACCTGGTGGTTGATGAGTTGGCTCCTGAACTCCTTGAGGGCACGGATGATGCCCTTGAAGGTGGCGGCAACATTGGTGAAGTTGGCAATTCCTCCTCCAATGATGAGAATCTTGCCCTTGGGGTTAGGAGTACCACGAGTGATCAAGTCAACTATTTACAAGAACATAATGAGATTTCGTTTTGACGTCGGATAGTGCGTCACTCACTGATCGTCTTGGCATACTCGTAAGTCTGGCCTTCAGTGGGGGCACCACTGTATTCACCATAGTTGGCAAGTTCATCGGCAAAGCCATGGGCGGCGATAGCGTCGGAGTAAACAACGCTAGCACCACCACCGGCAACCATGGTCCAGATGCGACCCTCGGCGTTCAAGACGGTGAGCTTCAGGGAAGCACCGGTGGACGCGTCGAGTTTTTGGATGTAGGCTTCCTCCTTAGTCAAATCACGACCGAAGGGAGCGGGCCAGACCTAATGAAAACACATAAATGGCGATTCTGAAAAGGTAAATATATGCGCATACCATGGGAGGACCACGGTCCGCAGAGACTTTTCCGCCCTTGGCGGCAGCCGTCTTGGTCGCATCGTCTTCGTTGCGCTCGTATACGGACAAATCACGGGCGATAGCCCATTTGGGTCCGCAGATGCTCTCTGCAGTCTGATCAAGCTTAGCGGCCATATCCAGGTAGCAAACCTGGGGCTCGCCACCGTTGACGCCATCGAGAACGACGAGGGGGTTGATCTCGAGGTAGGCAAAGTGGAGGTCGACGTAGACACTGTAGAGGCGGATGAGGAAGTCGACGAGGGTGTCCTTCTTCTCGGCGGGCACGTGGGTAAGGAGGGTGGCGGCGATGGTCTCGCGCGAAGGGAAAGGCTGGGTGACGGGGAAGTTCAGGACGAGAGCCTTAGCGTCGACGTCGCCGACGTCAACACCACCCTCGTGGGTGAAGAGGATCGAGTCGCCCTCGCGTGCGGAGGTGATGCAGACGTAGTACTCGGTGTTGGAGGGGTGGGGGAGGAAGGGCTCGACGATGAAGTTGTTCAGGGTGCCTGTAATCGCTTCCACCTAGTGCACATCTCGTCAATCACGTGCGCAAAATTATCGACGCGTAGACGTCATCGGCAAAAATGAGCCTCGCTGCAATCGCGCGGCGCGGGGCAAGCGGTGCAGGATCGCGGCAGCCTGGCGAGATACGCTTCGCGATGGATGGATAACGACACGTTGTGGAGATCGATCCAACGAGGCGGGGCGCGGGGCAGACAAAAAAAGACGGGCACGAGACTTACCTTCTGGGGCTTTCCTGCGCGCTCGGCAATCCATGGCCTGGCCTCGTCCCAGGTCTTGTTCAGGGCGAGGAGACCTGCCTTGCCACGACGCTTGATCAGCTGGTCGGGCTTTGCGACGAGCTTGGTGTTGAAGACCCAGCCGGGGAGCTTGGTGTCAGGGGTGATGGAGCCGGTGGTGGCGTCCCATGAGATCTGGGCGACCTTGACGGCCGGGTACTGGAACTTTGTCTTGACCTGGGCGTGGGGCGCGACAGGGGGCGCGCGCTCGAGCCAGTAGGCGAGGAGGAGCTTGGCGTCGTACTCGCGGATGGCTGCGGGGAATGAGCAAGGGTGGGGTTACGACGCGCAGGATGCATACCTTTGGAAGACATGATGGGGGAAGAGAAGGAGTTGGCGATCGTTCAGAAAGAGGGTTGATATATGAAAGACCCTGGTCCGATTTGCGAGCCAAAACAGGCGCGATTGAAGTGCAAAATGCGAAAAATGGTCGTAGCACCCCAAAATTCACACGCGCGATGCACGCCCAATCGGCCCACATTTGATCATATTTAATCGCTCGTACCATCCAAGCGGCCGCTCCGCCAGCCGCAGCTTTTTTTTCCGCCAGCCTCGTATCATACAAAAAATACCCAATCCCATGAACATCGGCTGCTGTCCCACTCCGCTCACCCACCTCTTTACGTGCCACAAGCACCGCGTATTACGCCCAAACATGCCTAGCGGGACATACCCCCAATCGTCATCCCCAGCCGCTGATTGGCCAGCAACTCTGATCCGTCTTCAACACCGGCGTCTGGACTGCGAAAACTTTCAGAGTTATTCTTGCACGGCCGCCTCCCACGTCGTCAGATCGCGCGTGCTTGGGCATTTTCTGCGCACCCTCCATCGCTCGCCTGCGCGGTGCCCCAGGTATCTGATAGACGCACAGATGCCGCTCCAGAGGGGTGGAGGCGGCGCGTTGCCAGGCAGCGCTGACCTTCTCCAGGAGGACTCGCCAGGAATAAAGCAGAGCTAAACTTGACCTTGCTTTGCAATAGCTCCTTCAAATAAGGCTCAATCACACATATCCGTGCCCCGATCGCCGACCTGGAAGAGGCGCATTGTCACCCATTCGCTACCTACTCCGACGTATGCCAAAGCAGCATACAATCAGCCCTCCTCCGGTAGGAATGTGAACTACATACGGGGGTGTGTCCGGGTCCGACAGCGCTGCCAATCCCGCTCCAGTAGAGCGCGGTGGGCGGTGTCATGTCTTGTCAATCCAAACGTCCAATCATCATCGTATCCGTTCGTATGGCTCGGACGCTGTCGCCGACCGGTAGCACTCCGATAGTACGAAAAGTCGTGCGTATGACGCGCATACATACCCTGGACCATCTTCTGCAATATGCCGCTTTACGAAGATATCGGATAGATGGCGCGCGAGCATAGAGGCGCATGATTTTGCACGTTGCCGGCGAAATGCGCGTGATAGCGCGCAGTGCACCGCAAAGATTTCCATCACAGCCACGGGCGCCTATCTTATCAATGGACAACAACCCAGCCTACATACGACAACATGACTCTGTCCATGCAATGCATTGGATCTGCTCGCAGAACTTTGGTGTAGGCCTGGTGGCACCGAACATGGCTTCTAAATCCGTCCGTTGCTCCTGTATTCTCCATCGGATGCTGCCCTGCTGTTGGCGTACAGATCAACTCCTACTAGCACTTACGTTCTTCCCTGTATGCATCGTAAGAAGGCAGTCGTGTCTGCATACTTGGACCGGGCCCGTCGCCCGACGCGTTCATGGTCCCATGACCTCATGGACCTCGGCGGTCACCTCGCTAGTCGGCCGCGAGTCGGCCGCTGCCATCATCATCATGGGGTTTGCATGGGTTTGCATGGGGTGCAAGAATCGGACGACACAAATATCTGCACAGGGCAGACTACATCAGACAGCGCAGAGATCATACAAAGAACAGGGAAGTGGAGAAAGAATCGACAGGCTCCCAGCAAAAGGAGGTCGGCGGCTGGCGACAACGGAGTGGAAAAGCAAGCCTGCGAGCGATGCATTACCATCGCAAATGGGAAACCGCCGGCAATCCATCGGACCGGCCGAGCCATCGCGCATCAAACCCCACACGGCGGGGAACGCACCGTACTTAAGCCGCAGCGTATTGTCCGTCCATAACTAACACCCCGCAGGCTCAATTTCCCCTCTTCCAGACCCCAGGATGGCACCCCGGATCTATACCTCACCGCTCCCCCGCCCACCGCTCGCGCACCGCTCGGTGTTCACCCACCTCTTCGCCTCGCGGGCCGCCGCTGGCACTGGCAGCGCGGACGGAAACGACTCGGACGTCGGCGGGTATCCGGGCGCTGCGCCCGCGTTCATCGACGCCGCGACGGGCACGGTGCTTACGCGCGGGCAGCTGAAGCGCCTCGCGCTGGCGTTTGCGTATGGGCTCCGCACGCACCCGGCGACGCGCGCGCATGCGGGGCGCGGGAAGACGGTGATGGTGTACGCGCCGAATGGACTGGCATGGCCTGTTGTTGTGTTCGGATCAGGTGAGTCGCGTTAGCTCCCGGCCCCCCGCCCGTATTTCGTATTCACTGCTGACTGGGCCATACCTGCTCTATGTCTGCAGTTGCCGCGGGCCTGCGCTGCACGCTCGCGAACCACTCGTATACCGCGCGCGAGCTCGCATTCCAGTACGCAGACAGCGGCGCTGCGCTCGTGTTCACGAGCGAGGCGGGCGTCGGCGCCGTGCGCGCGGCTCTCAAGTCCCAAGGCTTTGGCGCGGCCGATGCGGACGCGCGGATCGTCGTCCTCCGTGCCGGACTCGAGTGGGCTGGGGGCCCTGCGGCGCCGCGCGCGGCGGACAGCGCGGCATTGTTGAGTGCTGCCGATATTCTGGGGCGTGGGGAGCTGGAGGAGGAGGAGCGGTTCGACGGACCGGCGATGGCGGGGGAGACGGTGTATCTGTGCTATAGCTCTGGGACGACGGGGAAGCCCAAGGGGGTTGAGGTGCGTTCGCGCGCTTTCACTGCAGCTCCGAGCTGATGATTGGATCTTTTGAAGACGACACATACGAATATCACCTCGGTGTTGGGTATGATCTCTTCTGTGGTTCCGATGGACGCGCAGAAAGATATTATGCTGGGATTCCTGCCTCTGTACCACATCTACGGTGAGATTACGCCTTGCTTTTACCAGGGAATCTTTTGCGAACCGAATGATAGGCGCTGTCAAGCTCCTGCATTGGCCGTTTACACTTGGTGTTCCGGTCGCTCTTATGACGCACTTCGACCCCGAGAACTTCTGTGCCTACGCCCAGAGGTATAAAGCTACGATTTCGCTAGTGGTACCTCCGGTGCTCGTTGTCCTCGCTCGACATCCTGGTATGTACACTTGTAGCAAATAATAAAATCTAGAACGGGCGCTAATCGTGATTAATAGCCGTCGACAAGTATGACCTATCCTCATTCAACATCCTGATGTCCGGCGCCGCGCCTCTGGGTGCAGAGCTCACAAACACGGTGATTGACCGGCTGCAGCTCAAGGGCGACCGCAAGGAGCCGCTAAAAATTCTGCAAGGTGCGGTGCATATTTCTCGATTCCTGACGTAAATAAATGGCATGATACCAAAAACTCAGGATACGGCCTAACCGAGACCTCGCCGACAACCCACCTCGTACCGCCTGCCAACGGCGCTGACAAAATCGGCAGCATAGGCGTGCAGCTCCCGCACCTCGAGATCCGCCTCGTGGTCGATGGCGATGGCGACGGCCTCGTCGACGCGGCGGCGGGCGAGCGCGGCGAGCTCTGGGTCCGAGGCCCGACCATCATGAAGGTGCAGTACATTCCATCACTCGCCCCGCGAAAATAACGCGGCCTCAGCGCTCATTCGAATATTTGTACAGGGCTACCTAAACAACCCGACGGCGACGAGGGACGCAATCACCCCAGACGGGTGGTTCAAGACGGGCGACATCGGCACGCGCGATGCGGACGGGTTCTACTACATCGTTGACCGGCGCAAGGAGCTCATCAAATACAAGGGCTTCCAGGGTGCGCCTTGCTCCGTGGCTGAGTAATTTCGGGCGTCGCAGGGGCTGATTTATTTTTCGCTCCAGTGCCGCCAGCGGAGCTCGAGGGGCTGCTCCTCACGCACCCTGATATCGCGGATGCTGCTGTGATCGGCGTGGAAAGTGCGAAGGAGGCCACTGAGCTCCCAAGGTACGCTCGGCGAGTATGACAGCGCTCTAAATCGCTTCCTGAAGATCTTCAACGAATGTTACTGCAGAGCCTATGTAGCGCACGCCAATCCTGCGTCATTGCGATCACAGAGCGACAAAATTGCTTTCGCGGAAAGTGTCAGGAGCTGGGTGCAGAGCAAGGTCGCGCGGCACAAGTACCTCAGAGGCGGTGCGCTCGTCCTGGCTCCGCCTCTTTACCTTCTCTCCAATTAACCTGAAATCTGCAGGCGTCGTCGTCATCGCTGTCATCCCCAAGAGGTATATATCCCAATTCTCCTCTTTGTTCAATTTATTATCTGACATATGCTTTGTAGTGCCGCCGGTAAAATCCTTCGTAGAGAGCTAAGGGAGAGATCAAAGGGAGAACTCGCTGGCCGAGATCCTGCAGATGACATTGTCAGAACAAAGCTGTGAGGTTTGCTTAATAGGATTCTGTATGTACACAATATGTATACCACATGTAAGGCTTTGACGGATAATCACCTAGAGAAGGTGCGAAAAAGAAGCGCCGAGTTCTTCTCTGTATCTGTTTGTTTCTGCAGATTAGCTAGTGGAGGGCTCCAAACGGATGGCAGTTCACGCGTTCAAACGTTCACGTTCATAGGGGATGGTGGGCTGAGCAACCGGATGAGTCAGCATGACGTCGCCTTGTGGGTTTCGAACGCCGTGATTAAGGTAACTGTAAACAACAGGCAACAAATTTACCCGTGGGCGGCGCAGTGTACTGTGTTGCCCGTAGGTTGAAAACGCCTTGGTCCATTTCACCTTCCTGGACCGCAACATGTCGACCCTGCATATCTTGCGACCCCACCCGCTCCCATACAACAACTACAATCCTTCCACCCAGGCACCCCTCCACGACGCTTATGAGGAATGTTTGATGATGGAAGCTAGTGTAGGCACCGATAAGGACGCCCTCGTATTTCCTCGCTGCCTGGGATATCTGATCCTGGAGCTCCCACACGAAGCCGGGGAGGTTGTTGCCCACGAGGTCGTTGACTGCCATGCAAGCTTTGACCGGATGAGATCCCTGTCGCTGTTTTATATTGATCATTTGATCCGACTTTGTGAGCGCTCCTTCACACTCAATCGCCAACTTCCGCTCAATCTTCTTTCCAGTTCGACAGAGCAAGGGCCCTACCCCAGCACCATCGGAACACCCTAGTCGACCATCCTTTGAGATGCACCGCAATTTCTTTAACGAAGCCGTGGAACCAGCCCCAGCGAGCCACCAAGCTGCGAAAAAATCGGTCAGTATGGCCACAAATTCTTTGTTAGATCATTAAATCTGACCATACGGTTTCTTTTGAAGGCATTAAGGCGTGACGGATACCGCTGTGTTGTGACAGGCCAGGCAGATAGAACAAGTGTCGAGTCCATGCAACCAGCAGACTTGCAGAAGTACAACTTGGACGATAACTCTGTTGTTACTATCACCAACTACTGCCATATCTTCCCCCCTTCGACCAACCGATTTGATCAAAATGATCCTGCCGAGAAGAAGGTGAGTTCGATTACTATTTACCTATCATATCATTTTTAAATCCTTCGACATACTCCAGAAAAAATACGCAGGAAGCGTCTGGAGTATCATTGAGAGTTTCAGTCACATTGATATGCTATCTGAGCTCAACTCTGAAAGCATCCATCACCTTCAAAATGGATTTACGATGCACTCTCAGCTGCATACACTGTTTGATGACCTCAATTTGTGGTTTGAGCATGTTGCGGTGAGTTCTTAGTATATACCTTCTTTTCACTGTCCTCTGACTTTCTCGCAGGGCCTGGATAATACCTACAAAGTGTGTTTTTTGAGTCTTCGCGATCACCGATCATTTTTATCTACCAGCCAATCCCACACTATCACCTTCACATCCACCGACCCCAGTCTTCCTCTTCCTAATCCTGACTACCTCAGGCTACATGCGGCTGTCTGTCGGGTTGCACACATGTCTGGTGCTGCTGGATACCTGGATCTAGAAGATAGGAAAGTTGAAAAGTTGAAAGTGCTGGCTTGTGATGGCTCTTCTGCCGATCTCCTTTCCTCTTGCCTTGCGCATGTGGCACTTATGGCATAGGAGAAGGATTATAGGCTTGTCACCTGTTCCACTTTTGGCCAAGGGGAACCTCAGTAAAAAGCGAAGGCAGTGTGTAGTCACGAAATGGTTACAATCTAGCACACTTGTCCCCACGAGCGAGGCGGGTGGTGGCGCCGTGCGCGCGGCGCTCGGGGGCGTCATCGTCATCAATGTCATCCCCAAGAGGTATGTAGTTTGATCATTTTCTTCGTTTATTTGCTAGATATCTGACATTCGACTTGCAGTGCTGCCGCAAAAATCCTTCGCATAGAGCTTCGGGAGAGACCAAAGGGAGAGCTCGCTGGCCGAGATCCTGCAGATGATATTGTCAGATCGCAGCTATGAGGGTGCTTTCAGAACTTTGTGTGTACGCAATATGTATATCATATGTAAATAAAGGACTTTGACGGACAACTACCTAAAAGTAACAGTTTGAATGATCAGCACAGAGCTCTTCCCTGAATCTCTTGCTCTTGTTTGAAAGGAAAATGATAATAAACGGATGGCAGGGAGCTCACTGCTATCAAGGCGGTCCATACGCGCGGTTGCGATTGACATGAAAAAGTACGTTGCGTTGACGACACGGGCGCCTAACACTCCATTGACGGGCGGACTGCCAAAAGATGACAGACTGGCGGCAGGCATGGCTAGCTGCTGCTGAGTGACTGCCTAATGGTCAGTGGTCACGACTCACTTCAAAGTTCAAACTTGTGCTTTAAAATTTATTAAGTTTTGAGGCTTGAAAGTTGAAGACTTGAAGTTGAGAGTCGAGACTTGACAATGATATGATCGTCAAGCAGTGTGAACGACCAAAAAATTGGACGCATTGGGAATTGAACCCAACACCTCTCGCAAATCACAGTAGAATGCTAAGCGAGCGTGATAACCAACTACACCATGTGCCCACATAATGTAGTATGTCCTTGCGTGTCGATGATTTAACAAGCTCTGAAATGCACTTTTGGCGCTTCGGGTTCTAGATGGCAGCCCCCCACAGACCGGCAGAACATAGACGAACCAGAACAACATCCTCCAACGCTACGTCGCAATATGGGGAACAAAGCCATGGGAGGGCAGTACCCTGTGGACAGCCGCCAGCCGCCGACGCCCCGTCGTGCACCATGTAGAATGACGTAGTTCACTTGTAAATGTTCAGAGAGAGTCCAGGCGTAGTAGCGTTGGCAGTGCAGCATCTGCGGAGACATGGGAAAGTGGGTGGAGGGGCGGGTATTTTGCTGGCGGAGGTGGCAGATTGCATGACGTACATGTGTTCTTGTGACAGGTGGCTTAATAGGCGCTTGCAAAGAAGTCCGGGGTAGCTGACCCGGCGCTTCAAAAAGCGCGGTCGTGTCAGAAATGTACCTTCGGACGTGCCACAGTCTGATTCTCAGCTCATCAAAGGCGGAAGAGTCAGGATGCTCAAGATGATTGTGTGGATAGAAGTACATAGCTGTTGTACAAGTGGCACTTTGCGCAAAGTAGAAAAGAATGCCGATAGTCCTCTATCAGAAACTGCCGCGCAAGGCATCCCACCCTCCGCGCTAAGCATAGTAGGGCGGATCCGGCTCGAGTCGGCGAAGGGAAGTGGGCGATGATAGTCGACGAGGAGGAGGAGAAAGGGGAGGATCCGGGTTACTTTTTGCCCGCCTCGATGGCATCGCCGTTCTTGCACGCGATGATTTTGATGCGCTGCGCGTTGACCATGTCGTTCGACTCCATTTTGAACGTCGGGTTCTTGATGATGAACGTCCACACGTCGTCGCACAGGCGGTAAGTCCGCAGGCTTCCCTGCAGCGAGACAGGCGGCTTGCAGCGCAGTCGCAAGAGCGGGGACGGGGAAACGCACCTTGAGCGTGGTCTTTGTCTTGACCTGCTTCACCATCGTGTCTGCAAGCGACTTGTCGAACTACTGGCGTGTCAGAGAATGTCCATATCACGCCGTGAGGCGCGCAGTTTGAAGCGGAAGACTTACTTGCTGTAACACCTTCATTGCCAGCTGTGGCGTAATCGCGCCGCTCGTGATGAGTTCGTCCAGCGAATCCGTGAGCGCCATGCCAATCCTGTATGCCGTCAGTAGTGTCAGTATCAGCAAACAAACGGGCGGCGTAGTAGCGTACGAAGAGCCGCGGTAGAACTCGTAGTATGCAGTAGCCATGGTGGTCGTGGACAGGTGAGGCACGACGCCGAGCGCAGCCTTCACTGCGAGTCAGCACGCTCGGCGCCGGGCACGTGTAATCTAATCTTATCTACAAGTTAGCACGTGTCGAGACATCATTGAGAAAATCGCTCGCCGCTACAAATCACTTTGAACACTTTACATTCCTCCTACGATATGGCCAGAGGCGGAAAGGTGCGAGTCTCTTTCCGTACGACCAAAACTTCTACTGATATATAGAACAGCGCGGGAAACGCGGTGGTGGGCGCGGTGGTGGCGCAAACGGCAGCAAGCAACGCAACCCCGACGACCGCACCGACCTGATTGAACAGGCGGACATGCAGAACGAGCGCTTCTTCGCGTACTACAAGGCTCAGCAGATCGTTCCAGAGGACGAGTGGGACGCGTTTGTGGCGGCGCTCCGTGGTCACCTACCTACTACATTCCGTGTCGCTGGGAGCCGCCAGTATGTGCTACAGAATCTGCGGTGGGGAAGCACTGACTCGACTACGCAGAGTAGCGACGACGCTGAACACAATGATCAAGGAACTCCATGTCCCGAACCTCAGCGACGTTGTATTCGAGGGCCTGGAAATCCCACCTCCGGTGCAGCTATCATGGTATCCCGATGGGCTCGCGTGGCAGTTTAACGTGCCAAAGAAAGTCTTGCGCAAGTCTCCCGAGTTCAAAAAGTTTCACTCCTTCCTGGTATTCGAGACCGAGGTCGGCAACATCTCACGCCAGGAGGCTGTGAGCATGCTTCCACCTCTCTTTCTCGAGGTCGAGCCACATCACAAGGTACCTCTGAATCAACCAATCTCACGAAGACCCATCTAACACCATACAGTGCATGGATATGTGCGCCGCCCCGGGCTCAAAGGTTGGTCCGCTCCTCTGCGTTCTCTACTGCGTACTCACCTCTCCCGCAGACCGCGCAGATCCTCGAAGCCCTGCACGCTGCGGACACAGAAAACGTGGCATCGATACCTCCGGGGCTGTTGATCGCGAACGACTCGGACAACAAACGCACGCATCTGCTCATCCACCAGAGCGCGCGCCTACCGAGCCCCGCGCTTATGGTCACGAACCTCGACGCGAGCGGCTATCCGGGGATTAAAGTCCCCGCGCACATGAACCAGAGCGCGGTGCCTGCGATCGCCGGCACCGCGCCCTCGCCAGGCGAGCGCCTCGAGACGCTGCTGTTCGACCGCATCCTGTGCGATGTACCATGCAGTGGTGACGGCACAATCCGCAAGAACATGGGCATCTGGAAGTCGTGGTTGCCGATGGACGGCAACGGCCTGCACGCGTAGGTCGGACTCCTTTTTGCGGGGGCGTGTGCTGACACGGCGCAGGCTCCAGCTGCGTATCCTCCAGCGCGCGATGAACATGCTCAAGAGCACGGGGCGGATCGTGTATTCGACGTGCTCGCTCAACCCGGTCGAGAACGAGGCTGTCATTGCCTCTGCGCTGCTCGCGAACAAAGGTGTGCTTTTCTAGCGTGTTCGTGCTCTTGCTGCGCTGACATCAGGCTCAGATTTTGTTCTCGTGGACGTCTCTGACAAGCTCCCCACGCTCATCCGCCGGCCGGGCCTCACGACGTGGCGACCGGCATGCGAGCGCGCCGCTGTGCGCACGTTCGAATCGTACGAAGAATGCATGGCATCTGACGTGGACGAGAACGTGAAGGCGAAAATGAGCCCGGGACAGTGGCCGCCAGAGGAAGGCGTTGAATCATTGGCGCTGGACAGATGGTGAGTAAAGATTAGTATTTGCTTTTCGGGCGGGCTGAAGCATCAATTTTTAGCATGAGGATATATCCCCACCTGCAAGACACGGGCGGGTTCTTCGTCGCCGTACTAGAGAAGCGGCCCCGTGCGAAAAAAGCGGCAACCTCGACAACAGCGTGAGCGCCTTCCAGATTTTCTAGTGCACGTAGCGTGTCTCACACCGCAGAGACAGAAAGCGCGAGTTGGCGGATGACGTGGACGCGCAGCCCGAAACGAAACGCGCTCGGCTTGACGACGACGCCAATGCCACTCAAGCAGCGGCAGAGCGCATGGTGGTTGAGCTTGAGGCTGTAGAGGAGGCTACGTCGGGCTCCACCGCGGAGGAGGCGATCGACGTCGACGCTGCTAGCTCGGCGCCTGATGTCGACGAACTGGTGGACGCCATCGTGGAAGCTGAAACCGACGCCGACGTCGCCGATGCATCTGAAGAGGCTAAAGCAGACATCGCTGATGCGCCGCAGCCCACGGGCCCAACGATGCGCATCGGCAAAAAGCTTGCGCGTGGTGAAGGCGGGTTCAAGGAGAATCCGTATACGTTCCTAGCGCCGGACGATCCCGTGCTAGTGTCATGCCTGTGCGTCCTCTTTCCGTCCGCTCACATGTACACGCTGACCGCGACATTAACAAACACTTTTTGACATGTAGGGCCCGCCTACACATCAACGGCTTCCCCTCGTCGAACGTTCTCGTACGCAACCCGGCGGGCGCCGCCGCGCGCTCACTGTACCTCGCGAACGACCTCGTCAAAGCGGTGATCACACACAACTCGTTCGAGCGCCTGCGGCTCACTGCTGCGGGCACGAAGGTGTTTGCCAAGCAGGAGGGTGGCAGTGCACGCGCCGCGGCCACCGCTGCCGCCGCCGAGGCTGAAGCCGATGGGACTGAGACCGGGAGTGCGGGTGCGGAGGCACAGTTCCGCGTGCTCGGCGAGGGCCTCCCCGTCGTGCTGCCGTACGTCGACGAGAGGTTCATCATGGAGGGCGACATGCCCGCGCTGCGCACACTCGTCGAGGCATACTACCCGCTCTGCGCGACGTTCGCGGAGCCGTTCCGAGGCGCGATTGAAGCACGAGGTGCGTTTCACGTTTCACGTTCTACTACAACAGCACGGCCTGTGCTGATGAAGGCAATCGTGTAGCTTCGGGAAGCCACGTCGTGCGCTTCCCCCTCGGTAACTTGGATGGGGCAAGGTATGCCACCTGGATCCAATTATCCCGACAAGCACTTACAAGCATGTCTAGCCTCACGCATGACCTCGTGCTCCCCATCTGGAAGTCGAACGTCTCGGTCACGCTCATGATCGACAAAAAGGCGAAGAGGTGCGTCATCGTGCCGTTTGTCGCATTTTCTGTTCGCTGGCGGCTGATAACACTTTTCCTGACGCCAGTGCGCTAAGCTTGCGCCTCTTTGGAACCGACATCACGACGGCCGGGCAGCAGGCGCAGGCCCAAAAAGAAAAAGAGACAGAGAAATCGGCAGCGTAATGTATAACGTCATGTATACAAGATAGTATTTTGTGTAGTGAAGTGGCTTACGAGGTCTTCGGTACATTGTACGCTATGCTTTGAGAACAACAATCTCACCCAAGCGCTCTCTGCCACGAGCTGCGTAGTGTTACGACCTAGCTAACCTTGCACATCCCGCGTTCCGTATTATAGTTCGAAATGCGGCCGTCCGCCTTGAAGCGCTCGCGGTTCAGCTCTGCGCACTGAACACACACACTACCTCCGGCACGCGCGCAGTCGAAGAGTATTGTCCGCTCCCCAGCGGCCGCATCGCCGCGGTGAACATTGACGGATAAATCACGGTCGAAGTCAAGCGCGGGGTCCGTTTGGCGCGCCAATGAGGAGAATGGATCTCAGAATCTATTTTGCGCTCGCACAGAAGAGCTGTGGAGAAGGGCTCGATTCGATTTCATGCGGTCTGCAACACGGTCATTTGAGCGGGGATTAGTGAGCGCAGTTGATAATTATCATGGATACGGAGCAACCCACACCTGGAAAAATCAAACTGGACGAAAGATTGAAATATTGGTTACTTGACAGGCCCACGATGTATCAAAAGGCTCGATTGAAAATGATTATGAGGCCCTGTTGCGGCTCGCGTACCAGACTCCAAGAAAGATGACAGTGAAAATTATTGTTCCGAACTTCCAATGACCGGCTGACCGCTGACCTGGAGTCGGGACCCTTAGACTGGACCTGGAACTGCATGAAGAGTCAAGAGTCAAGACGTCGTCGTCGACGGTCGGACCAGCCAGGCTTAAGGCTCCAACCATATTATATGTGTATGTGACAAAAAGTGAAAATATACAGATACGGTTAATAGTGTGTATTATACTGTATATATACAGTATACRGTAAAAATATACAGTTAGCAAACAGAATATTTTTAAGCCTGATTCCTATGAATATTCCACTCCAATAGGGTGTCAATAATGTATGGAGAGGACTCCAAGCTGACTTCAAGCCAAACATTTGACAAAAGAGTTTGAAAACACCGTCGAAATTCACCATCCGGCTTACACCCGGCCCAATCCGTCCGGATCAAAGCTGACAAATCTACAAACATAGGTCGCACGCAAGTCCGGCAGTCTCTTCTCGCACCCCTTTTTGTCAAATTCATGTTTGATTGCAGAAGGGGAGGTTCCACAAGGCAAGGCAGGTRCTCAGTCCACCATTTAGAGGTGATATTTCAGGGATTTAGATGTAATTTCAACAACTGTATATATCACTATATACCATATGTGTATGTGTATATCCGCATTTTGGGATTTCGGGCATACATATACACATATACATACAAAAAGAACCATATATATACAGTATACATATAATATGGTTGGAGCCTTAGCCAGGCTCCAGGGACGAGGACGTTCAGTGATGAAAAGAAAACTTCCTCAAAAGGAAAAAATATGGACGCATTGGGAATTGAACCCAACACCTCTCGCAAACCATGATAAATGCTAAGCGAGCGTGATAACCAACTACACCATGTGCCCCTTAAAATACTGATTACGGCATCGTGAACTCTTCACCGGCCCGAACAGCGGCTCGGCCAAGTAACCTTCCCCTATGATAGTGTGCATAACACGCACAAAATACGTCGGGCACATGGTGTAGTTGGTTATCACGCTCGCTTAGCATTTATCATGGTTTGCGAGAGGTGTTGGGTTCAATTCCCAATGCGTCCATATTTTTATATATCTTCGCAGTTCTAACGTAGGTCGAGAAGTACACATAAATGATAACTGCGTCTTTGAAGTTGAATCTCACCACATGGCACAAGTGTATATACTGTAAAGCTGCTATAAAACTTCATAGATAAGTGTCAGTATGTATTGGCTACTGCAATCCATTTTTTAATTGAGGAGATGAGGTATAGAAGCGCTCTCGGAACACTTCCGCGTCGAGGTGTCAATAATATGTCGCGAAAAGTTCGGGTAACGCAAATGCGCATCAGTCCCGCCAAAACAACGAGAATGGAGTGTTTCTCAATACTTCGACGGCACCAACAACAGTGGCCCCAGACGCAAAACTTTTAAGAGGCATTACTGATGGTATGAAATACCTCTTTGTAAAGTTTTGGAGAGATTGAGCCAGGCAACACAGCCGTAGTAGCTTGACAATGCTCATACATAGCCTTTTTTGGACATCCAAAAATTAGTATTTAAATGCTCCTGCCTCACCCACTCCGTATTTCTCATTCAAATTTAAAATTGAACAGAATGTCTCATTAGCTACCTGTAGAATAATTTCCAGGCTCTTAGATAAGTTGACAAAGAGACGGGGAAATGCTACGTTTGCACTCGGTGAACCGTTTGCATTAATACGCAATCAATGTTAGTAAGTACTTACATTAGAGAAACTTCAAACAAGAGTCCAAGATCACAAGTTGAAGACTTGAAGTAGATACTAGACTGTACAGTCTAGTTCCAGCTTCATAGTAACTGTAATACTCTTACTAGCTGCTACTAGCTAGCATTATCTGAGCTGCGAATTTTTGAATTTTGTTGTTACTTCACACTAAAGCGATCAAGGTAAACAGGAGTGCTATCAAAATATTATACAAGGGAGCTTTCGAGGCTGCATACAGTTCACTTCAATGAACGTACATAATACATGTTGCACGCGCGATTCTCAAGTGAAGAAAGGAGGAGGATATTTTCTCCCAGGAGGGTGGATCACTGTACTGCGTCTGTCAGTAAAGTTTTCGACATGAAACCGCCCATATCCAGAAGCGCCTCTGATATCCGAGTCAGCTATCAGGCCTCCATACATTTAGCGGAACATCGACTCACCCCAAGCCTAATAAACCGTCAGCAGGTTCAGAGTGAACCGTTGGCCCATTGACACTCGTACAACCTAGCAACACGTATGAGTTGAAGTCAATCATAAGTGAGAAAGATCTTACCAGCGCGGATGCGACGAGCAATGCCTTGTCCAACGTAGATGTCTCTTGTCCATACGGAGGCAGCCAGAGAATAATCCGATGCATTAGCAGTATCCACCGCTTCATCGACCGTTTCGACGATCGAAAATACAATAACTACGGAGTTCATCTGTCATTGAAAGATCATCCGTCCGTGCATTGTTCTTACCTGGTCCAAAAGTTTCTCGGTCCCATATTCTCATCCCAGGCTTCACGTTTTTGATCAAATGCGGTACGAGGAGGGACTTCTTTCTGTTTACATCTCCCGTTATGACCTCTGCCCCATCTGCTTGCGCTTCTTTTATCATGTTGATGATATTGTCTGCAGAAGATTCTAAGAAAAGCGCCCCAACCGGGAAGGACTTGTCGACGCTAGTGTCGCCCACTTTTATAGCTTCAAAGAGTGTTTTGATTTCGGAAATGAGGCCGTCTGCAACTCCACTTTGGACAACCACCCGTTCCGTAGACATACATATCTGACTTGTTTCATCGGTGAAAGTAAAAAGAACAATCCGAAAACAAAACATGCCTGTCCAGAGTTGGCGAGAGCGCCAAATACAAGGCCTTTCGCAGCTTCCGAGACGTCGGCATCATTCAGAACCTAAGAACTGTCAACGGTTGGATAGCACACATATCAAGGGAGAACTGACAACTGCGGGGGACTTTCCTCCAAGTTCGAGGATACATGGCTTCAGATATTTGGCTGCTTCCATCGCGATAATCTTGCCTACTCGATCGCTTCCCGTGAACTGTTTTTTTTTTGCAAAGATCCGTCATCCATGCTTCTACATTCAAATGCAACACGTACATTTACATTGCGAACAAATGGGTTTGCAATAATCTCAGCAGTGAGGCCAGGCGCAGTCTCCCGTGACATGGGCAGGTAGTTGAGAACTCCAGCGGGTAGGCCGGCCTCTTCTAGTATTTCTACAACAATGGCCTGAGTGCGAGGTGTGGTTTCGGATGGCTTCAATACGACTGTGTTTCCTGCTATCAGAGGAGAAGCGATTGCTCTGACAGTAAGTGTTATCGGTGCATTCCAGGGCGCTATGCAGAAGCTAAACGCGGAGCAATCATATGATTGTATGTTATTAGCTCGAAAGCAGAAGTGAGTATTAATACAAAGAGACTCACACTACACCCATGGGGCGGCGCTCTGAGATCACCTGAGCACCCGGCAACGTCCCCGACGGGAAAATTTCTCCCTTAAGGCGCTCAACCATGCCCGCCTGCGTGCGGAAAAGACCCGTCGACCCAATTACATTTGTCATGGACCAATACGCGGCCGCGGCCGCTTCTTCCGCCATAGTCTGAGTGATCTTGGCGCGATACTTGTCCGATGATAGCAAGTCGGCGGCTCTGAGGAAGATATCGCGACGATCGTTGTGACTTGTGTATTCCCACGTCTTGAACGCTTGCTGGGCAGCATCGACCGCTGCCTTGCAATCTGCGCTTGCGGCCGAGGCTGATATCCCGACGACATCCCCCGAGAATGGGTTGCGCACCTCGAACGTTTCTCCTGAGCTGGAGGGAACGTAGTTGCCATTGATGTAGAGTTGGGTTAGAGGCGCCATGCTGCTGCTGAAGAGAAGAGCTGCAGATATGTAACTTGCGGAGAGGCGATCTAAAAGATATCAGAATAAGTAGTCATCAAGATCAGCTATTTTTAAAGATTCCCGTGCCACTTAGATACCTCTGATACCTGGAGTAGACAGTGGTAGACAGTGTGAATGCTAGGCAGAAGAACCACCCGTTAGGAGCTCCACCACAAATGTTTTCAATCAGGTTTTACATCGAGGATGGATAATTGATTTTCCTGATTCTGCGAAGTGAGATATCTGAATTAGTTTGTGCTCTCGAGTCTCGATGTCTTGAGACAAGAGTGCGGGGATATATATGCCAAAATGAACTAATGTATACATAAATACAACAATGAATGAGTAAAGCGAAACAAAGCAAGGATTATGGCAAGACGTCACATAGGATAAAGATAGTTCGTGTCGGCGGATAAGCAAAAAGAAGGGAAACGCGGAGATTGGTTGCGCTATACGAGGCTTTATGAAGCAGTTAACCACTTGCGGCGTAGTTCGTTGCGCAATTTGAGGTGCTGGCAATTCTTGTCTACCTCTTCCTTGTATCGATATCTCCACATGAAATCTTCGGTGCGTGACACATAGAAGAGGCGGTAGGTACGCAAACACACTTTGATTTCCAATCCGTCTTGGGAGGAAACGTCGGGTTGCGCCTCGCGGACTGCTGCAGGTAGGTTTCTACAAAGAGAGTAGATCAGTATTAGTAAGTGACCATAAGTGGTCATAAAATTTAAAGCCTACCTTCGCAGATAAGGGCGCTTCACGCGTGTTTGAGAAACACCGTCAGTCGTTTCACCCTAAAATACATAAAAAATCAGTAGACTGCTTTCTATCTAAAACTACCCTCCACTCACCGAAACATAAGCATCGATATATGATTGCCAACGGTTGGTCAGCGCCTCGGAGTCGTCGAAACTGGAATCGTCTTTCCCAATCAGCTGGATTGTCAGTGTCTTTGACTCGGATAACTATGTAATCAATCCGGGTTAGAGCGGCATTCGTGGGGGACGTCAAGGAGAAGATCACAACGAACCCAATCAATGCGGAATACATTTTCATCTGGCCCAAGGACCTTTTCGGCTTGACGTCGATTATTGATACGATCTTGGGTGGTAGGAGAGGGTAGGGAACGTTCTCGTTTTAGGAATTCAAGAAGCTCCTGGCTTTTGGGATCGATAATCACTGCTTGCACCTAATAATGAACAGCCATTAGTTTCTTACTTCTGGAATTGATATAATTTTACTAGCTTGTTTGATTATTGAGCCGATAACTTTGTCTACTGTGAAAATCTTGTAGGCGTCCTACAAAATGGGTGTTAGAGTCGGCTGACGCGCTGATTTCAAAGCGGCAGTACCTTAGTGCCAAACACGGCCCGAGTTTGATCCTCGAAGACGGTCTGCTCGATCTCATTCGTAAACAGTGCTTCGATCTGCCCAAGGAGTAGTTCGTAGTGGTTGACGGTTCCGTATCCATTGGGCGCTGCAGACGTCGCAGCAACAGCAGTGGACGGAGCATCGCGCACGCTGGAAATCGGCGGGTTGGTGGTCTTGGATACCGCAATCGTTTTGAATAGATATAGGCGCGAGTAGAGCACCTAGCAACCCAGATTAGTCGCCCGTCGGCCAAGAATAAAAATATAAGCGCACCTCGAGCAGCCTCATCATGGCATAAAATGTTGTGTTTGTGAAGAATACATTCGTCACTTTCGACGAGCGCCGGCCAAGAACAAAGGACGTCCCGTGGTCTATCCGGACATCCTTCTCCTCGTCTACGATCACCGGCGAGGCGAACCTCGATGCCACGGGAGATGCGGCAGCGTCCTGCGCGCGCGTCTTTCTACTTGTCGACTTGGCTTGTTCGCTCTTCAGCAATTTCTTCCTCAAATCGCCACCACTCGATGATGCCAGTAGTGCAGCGCTAGAGTGTCCATTCCTACCGCCACGGCTCTTTTGCCCACCGTTACTGGCAGTGCGGGAGGAGCCGCCGAGGCCCTCGCTATCGTCTGCACCCTGGCCAGCGCTTGCGACGTCTACGTCGCTTGTCGAGTCGCTTTCCACCAAGTCATGGACGACAAAGGCCGAGTTGAACTCCACTGGATTGAATCCGAAGAATAACGGCACGTATGTGCGCAGGAAGCTCTCGATGCGGCGCCGCTCCGTGATGTTCAGCTGACCCTGCGTGCGGTCAAGGAACGAGAAGGTGAGCTTGACCGCGTCCTGCAGCACAGCCTCGTCCTCCAGCGTAAATTCGAGTTGGTATCGCGGACGCGTGCGCGAGAAAAGGGGGTCGACAAGTGCTGCACGTTTTGCCATCTGCTCTTCCCGCGCCGTCTCGACCTGGTTTACGAGCGCTTTAACGGTGAGGGCTTTCTTGTCCGCCAGCTTCCACGAGATCGCTTGGTGGTCGAGGCTCTTCGCATAGTTCCGTGCGTCGACCTCGCGCCACAACTTGTTCCACGCGCGTTGCCCGCGTTTCCATTCTTCCTCCTTCTGCTTCAGGCGCTGGAGGACTACGGGAATAGCTGATGCGGGTACATCTTGCATCGCTTGGATGACCTCGAGACCCGCCTCGCGGCCGTAGATCTTCTTCACGACTCGCTGGTGGATCGCTTTCCAAGAGCCCCCCAGGTTCGCTTTCAGCTTGAAGGTCCCGCGGTCCTCTGGATTCATCTGGGCGATTTTGTTGTTGATGGGCTCTAACATGGCGATCGTCCGCACGATTGCCTCGATGTGGAAGTCGTACTCGTGCCGTTCTTCCTCCGTACGGTGCAGTGCATCTTCGTAGATATTTTTACGGCCAGATACGAACCCCCATTCTTCACTGGTCCACGTAGGGTGTGACACCCATTCGTCGTTCAGAACAGACCGACACATCTCATCGCGCCCAGAACACGGTACATTGGCCTCCTGCACAAATTTCAGAGATACGAAGGTTAAAAAAACAGGTGCGTATGACTTACGGTTGCGGATACCTTCCGATAGCTCCCATATTTCTCGCTCAAATCAATTCTTCCGGGTCGCTGCGGAAGACCCTTGATCGCGGGTTTGGTCCAGCTGCTCAATGTCTGCTGCTCCGCAAGATAATGTTCCCTATCTTTTTTCTCATCCCACCCGAGGATTTCCCGGAATTGTTTGTACAGCTCAGTTTCACCTAAGAAATGGCGGCTTTCTTTGACCAGCCGAGCGGTGTCAATGTAGTCTTGGGCGAAAAGATTGACAAGTTTCAGGAATTCGTTGTAGATTTCCCGGTTGTCGAGTGCACGCTTGACTCGATCGAAGAACTGGGTCTCGTCGTTGGCGGGGGGCATACGCGGGGGCTGAGGAGGTAGCACTTGTTGTACGGCACGTCGGGGAGAGGGAGGCGCAGGAGCGACGTGCTTCGGGTTGTATGAATTGGGCGTGAGATCTTGTGCAGGTGTGTGCTTGGCTTTCTGCTATCGATGTCAAGCTCTGTCAAACAATGCAGTGAATAAACACACCTTGGCGGGGGGGGCCGTCTTCGCGGGCGTTGGCTCCTTTTCTCGCTCCCTTTCCTTCTCAGCGGGCTTCCGCTTCCTTTTTTGTGGAAGTGACGCGGCCGCACTCATCGAGCTTGCAACAACATCAAGCTTGCGCCGGTTCTTTTCCTTGTCACGTGGATGCGAGTCGTCTGCGAGCTGCTGGCTTCGGTCGGGCATGAACACACGAAAATCATTGCGAAGATCCGGGGCATCCTTGAAAAGGCGGGCAATCTGTTTCGAGACCTCTTCCTAGAGTTTTGTCAGCCCAATGCCATTTCATAATCACTCAAACGTACTTCGTCAATAGTATCAGGTGTGTGGTGGTATCGCGAGAGAATGTCCAAAAACTGTCGGTAAGTGTCAGGGTCGCAGCGAAGCTTGATTTTCTGTACATATTGCACGGCTGGTTCGATAGCTTGATTTTGGCCATCCATGATAAATGTTCGTGGGTCCGGGGAGGCTGGCGCGATAGGTGGTTCAACTGCAGTATTATGAGATCAACCAGGAAACAAAGGAATCAACTATGTTCACCTTCCACGCGTGCAGGTCCAGTGGACCATGACAGCGCTTGCCCGCCCCCGGCTGACGTAGTTGTTTGCATTGTTTGCCCGCTGGGCGTCGTCACGGTGATGAAGCCTGGCTCGAAAGGGTCTGTAGAGCACTCGATGCGATAGCCAACTGGCAGGAATGTGTTGAACCCTTGAATGAGGGCAGGATGCCCGTTGAAGAGATAAGAAACGCGTCTTATTACGCCGGGGGTATCAATCCTACGGAAAATCAGCATGCATGATGACAGAAAAGCAGAGCACTTGCTGTTCATTTTTGAATTCCTTCATTATATCGAGGAAGTGATTATATACATCTGGCTGGTCCTGAAATTGGGATTTCACAGCGTCAAGATACGTGAGAGCATCGGTGACATTCAATGGTCGGTCCAATGACGCATAACTCTGTGGGTCCATTGGCGAAGGCCTGCGAGATCGCTGGGTGCTGGATGCCTGTCCGCCAGAGTCGTCGACGTCTCTGACACCCGCCGGTGTAGCAACGCGTGAAGTAGCTGCCCGGTCTATCCGGTCATCCCGCTCGACGATTTCAGACTTTGGAGTGGGCTTCCGGTCGGCAGAATGGAGACTAGAGGATAAAGAGGATGGTGGCGGTGGTTTCGGAGGAGTCAGGACGGGTTCGCGGTCCACTTGCATATCCATTTCCGCTGAACGTTGCACGTTGAAGTGGTGACGACGATCAGAAAACAAGAACAGTGAGCACGGCGTAGCGGTCTGTGCACTGATCATTATTACCACGTTCATCACGTGTATAAAAGGCTTGGCAAAGTCATCCCGTCATCCGTGTCAACATCCGAGTCGCCAAATCTGTTCTCCAAATCTACGTACTAAACAAGTCCTAAAACTCTGAGCTTTGGCATCGAGCTCCGAACCTGCACCGACGCTGCAACTTAAATCGGAAAAGCTTTCAGTCTGTACAAGTACGCTCGCTGAAATGCGTACAAAATTTACATTACATAACCTTTATACAGGCAAAAGTTAGGTTTTGGTTGAGGTAACTACTAACAGGGCATGAATCAGGGATTCATCTACTCCACTGGCGGCAATGACAAGATCAAAGGTGTATCGGTTCGCTGGAAAGGATATGACGAGATCCCTCGTCTGTCTGAGCCTTGTCTCTGATCACAATTTTTGGATTCAGACGATGTATTTAAGCTCCAGGAATGTCTGCTTTGAAACCATAGTCGTATTTGTCTTGCCTGCGTAATTTCCCCAGCTAGCAAAAACCAACTCTCTTCCAACAATATGGTTTCACCTTCCTACACTCAGCCCGAGAATGGCTCCCCATCCGCTTATGAAGACCAGAAAATTCCAATTGCGTCCAACAGCGAGTCACTGCCCCCCCAAAGTTCACCCTTCGATGATTCTTGTGCGATTAACTACTCTCAGGGCACCCCTGGGAGCCAGCTCACTCAAGGCTTGCCATTGTCGTCGTCCTTTGCCCGAAAGCCGCCGATGGAGCTGTCATACGACGCCTTCCAGCCGATGTTTCTCGTAGCAAAAAGTAAGGCATTGGACGAAGGCTTCCCGGCTGCTCCACCGCCATCTAACACTCGTGCGCACCCGTTCCCGTCTCATGATATAACCGAGGCAGACTGGTTGAGGTAATGGCGTATACGACGACAAATTACATGTGACCAATTTACTGATCTACTTCTTTCCGTCGCCAGCTTTTTGAAGGAATTGGAGACTTCTGCAGCGCTTACCGCCGATGACGTGCGCAAGTCGTACTTGCCTATCATTTCCATTGTTCCTGTCGTCAGTGAGTGTCCAGTCATTAATTTCTTGCTCTGGGTATATGTAAACTCAGGTTTTAACTGCAGAATCACTGTCTTCTTATGGAGTGCAGCAATATATGAAATCTCAGAAACGCCACAAAGTAGTAGAGGTCATTGACATGTGGAATCGCGTATGTTTGACTTCCTTCCCCCTTCACGAAGCGATTAATTCTGTTCTCAGTCTTTCTTCGGCTTGCGAAATGTCCGCGTCATACTCATGCGCGGGCAGACGCCGCTGTCACCCTCATCGACGGAGGTGCCGGAGCAGTATTCCGCCGGGCTCAAATCTCCTACCTGGAACCTCGCGCAAACCAGCGCAGGCTGGACTGACGATATATTCCGGCTGCTGGTTGTGCCCTTGTGATTCTTGTCACTGAGTGTTCACTGAGTTTTGTGCTCATGACCATCTGAAGCATCTGTGAAATCGTTAACAAAATGTATTTATAGTAGAAAACTGCCTTGAAATTGCGCGTAGTCGACGGAAAATCAAAGACGTCTAACTGACATTCTACTTATCCGCAGAGCACGGTTAATCCCCCGCGGAAAGCGGAAGGTTACTGCAATAAATTCAGAATGTCTTGATTGTAAATCTCCAGTTGATCTTTAGCGAAAGCCTCGTTCGGATTGATAATAGGGAATTCACAAATCTTTTGAGAGATAAAATGTACAAGGATTGGCTTTCCATCAAATTTGTATGTCGAAAGGCGCCAGAACTAAGTATTCGTGGAATGACGATCGTGGGCGTCGGTGGCCATGCTATGCCGTGCGCAGCAGCCGCCTTGAAAGTGGCCACAGCATTTAGTTCTATTTTTAGATCCACATACAACAAATATATCTGGTCGCAAAACGACCCCTGCATCCTCAACTTGTCCCCAACTACCCTGACCCTCTACCATGATCCTTGCGCAAGACGAGCCACCTGCAACGAGCCCCTTTGTGGGCCAATCATTCCAGCCTGCACCTGGATCGAATATCTCCTCTCCGCCGTCTTACGCTGTTCATGATTTTCCTGCAGTGTTGGGCGATCCCGTAGTCCCAGCGGGCAAAGCGCCCACGTTTCCTACCGCAGATATAACCTTCACAAGCCCTTCGCAGAGTCTCTACCCCTCCGAAGCATCTAGCTCGAGCAGCTACTATCACACAGCTGATCCATCCCCAAGCCCACAACCGCCCCTACCATCTGCTTTTGGCCGAAGACCTCGTTTAGACCTTTCATACGAGGATTTCCAACCCATTTTCCTCGTTGCTAGAGGCAAGACATTGGATAAAGGGTTTCCTCCTGCCCCTCCACCCACCACCGCCCATGTTCATCCATTCACGTCGCATAATATAGACGAATCTGATTGGTTAAGGTAACAAATCTTATCGTCCTCAAAATGCTTCCTCTGACAAAGGGTTACCGATTTCGTTATATTGCAGCTTTTTGAACGAGATAGAGTTCTCTGCAACACTCACCCCAAAAGATATGGCACGGTCACATCTACCAATTGTCTGCATGATTCCTGTAGTCAGTGCGTATCATCTTTCATTATCTGTTTGTCGCTCACTGGCTGACCCTTCAAACAAGGACCTTTGGCATCATTTGGCGTGCAAAAATATATGAAGTCTCGCAAGTGGCACAAGGTCGCAAAAGTTGTTGATACTTGGAACCATGTGCGTTATATATCTAGAACGGACATTCCAGAATGTCCAGCTGACCACAGGTATGATCTCCAACAGCACTTCTTTGAACTGCGAAGGTTGCGCGTTGTCCTCCTACGCGGCAGGACACCGCTGAGCGGGCCGATGCACACGCCGTCCCCGATTGAAAGCACTTCATCCAAAACGACTTTGCCTGCTAGGTATATTGAGGAAGCGAGCGCCCATTGGAACGACGAGGAATTCCGATTACTGGTTATACCTATTCCAGCATGATTTGTACGGCGTGGTTTTGGGCCGCGGGATTTGTGACTCTCAATATTTAAAACCTAGTACTACTTTTGCACCCTCGTCTTTTTTATACGGTCACATAAATGCTCGATCAATATTCAATATTCAATGCCCATGATAATATTTGGCCTATGACAGAGTCGTTCTGGAACTTGAAATTGAGAGCACTTTCTGAGTTCAAGCTGATCTTTATAATATGCTTGACCTCCCTCAGGCTTTGAACTCCCTGGCGCGTCAGCGCGTCATTGGGTATGAGAAAATACTTATACTACTTACTTTAGCGGTATCAGTTGGGCAGTAGAGTGGCAAAAAATGGCCTAATTATTTTATAAACGTTTGAGAAAATAAGTAGTGGGGTGAAAGGTGAAAGGACTGTTCAATCTCCGAAAGCTCGAGTCCGTCGATAATTTGGCTACTTACTGTCACGAATCGGGAGCAGCACGGCGGCCGCCGGAAAATTGGAACGGCGATTGCCACAGGCCACGATGGCACCCTTCAGCGTGATCGGTGCCGGTGACACCAACTTGATCTTCTTTCCTTCAACGACGTTGCAGCTGTGGCTTAGCTGTCATCGAACCTATATTTTCGAAGCTACGTTGGCAAATGGTGTTCGTTCCTTCTTCGTGACAAAAGTCGCATCCATGAGACTATCCCTGCCATTCAAGGACGTGATTCGTGAAGCATCGAGGCTGCCAAGACTGCCAGCTCCCTCCTTCGAATCCTGCACTGAAGGGGAAGTAATAGATTAATCGGTACGTCGCGCGCAAGTCATATTTCTTGCGAGTGGTCAAATTTACGAAAATGTGGTTAGCATAGTTTTGTAGCAGATGTGCGTGGCACGCATGTCTACTAGTCTTGACTCGGAAGATATCGATGTTCTCAAAGCAGAGTCGCCGAAACCTCGCATTATATTCAAGCACGTTATTTCTTCTTTGTTCCTACATATCACGAGGTCCAAGCATGTGTACGATCTATTTAAAAGCTCGGTTTTCGTTGCCTGGTTAGGTAACGACAGTCTCTTGCAGCAAATGGTTTTCAAAGAAAACAGAGATCCACTCCAAAGAAGACCATCATTTATCTATGGAGAAATTGTGACGCAAGGTTTGCTTCCTGGGCGATTATAAAAGACGTGGATAATTGCCAACCGACCAAAATCAACGTCCAGCCATCTATACTCAAATGTGGAGTCTTCATTGCATAGGTTTGGTCTCGCTGGCGTTAGCGAGGGTAGCAGCTGCGGTAACCGTCACCGTCAGCGCAACAGCAAGCCATCCCATCCCCAGTACTCTATGTAAGTAGACTCATCGACGTCTATCAGTTACCATGATGACTTATGCGTACCGTCTCAGGGGGTCAAATGTTTGAAGTTCGTTATTTTGCAATGTATCGATTTCGTGGTGCTAATTACGAGGTTCCATGACTTAGGATATCAGTGTGCGTGTCATCGTCGTTTACTTCTCTCGTGAATTAATATTGACAATATTTTCACAGCACGTAAGCCAAGGCAAATTTGAACTATGCATTCTTCAAACTTTATAATATTTTCTATCAAAGAGTGGAGATGGAGGGCTGTACGCTGAACGTAAGCGATTCAGAACACCACTTGTGAGAATGCTAATAACGTCTCAATCAGTTCTCCAGAACCGTGCTTTTCAGCAAGTCACTCCGGGTATTCATACGTCTGCCTACGAAGATGTCATCGCTAATGAATCTCAATCTTGTCCTATAGGGACTAGCGCAGCATTGACTGCCTGGGCGGCTATAAATGGAGCGGGAATATCAGTTGTTCAAGAGAGCGTACCAGTTTCTACGGCCCTCCCAAACGCGCTCCATGTCACAATTCCTACCGGAAAGACTGGTGCCGTCGGTTTCTCGAACTCAGGATACACTGGTAAGTTCAACGCCACATCGACCAGCTTCAGTCATTTCTCATAACACCGTGTGCTTTACAGGCATCAAAGTTGCTTCTGGGTCAACATACGCAGCATCATTCTATTACCGGTTCCCTACTAGTTCTTCATTCAGTGGCAGCGTAACCATCGGCCTCCAGTCCTCGACTGGCCAGGTTTTGGGATCTGCCACGGCCACTCTCTCTGGGAGCCAGACCACCTGGAAGCAGGTCTCGGTAACCATAAACCCCACGACCTCAGCAAGCGCCCTTACCAATTTATTTACCGTCACTGTCGATGGAGCTGCTGCCTCGGGACAGACAATTAACTTCGCGATGTTCTCGCTCTTTCCTCCTACCTTCAAGAACCGCCCCAATGGGATGCGAGTAGATATTGCGACTGTAAGAATTGTTTCGTTTCCTTCGTTTCTCTGTAACATGATCCGAGTATCGTCCCATCTTTTGAAGGCTCTTCAAGAGATGGGCCCGTCTTTCTTCCGCCTTCCAGGAGGCAATAACCTTGAAGGACAAACTACAGCTACCAGATGGCAATGGAACGCTACGGTACGTTTTTGGCGTTCTTATCTGCACATCTGTCTGATCCGCGATTTACTTTAGGTTGGCCCGCTGTTGAGTAGACCAGGTAAGTTGGGAAAAACCTTATAATTTCAGCAGCTATAGGCACTGAGGCGAACGATAGGGCGGACCGGTGATTGGGGCTATGTAAACACGGAGTGCGTAGTAGTATTAACACCTTTTGCAATTATACACTGACATTTCTCCAAAGTGGCCTCGGTCTGTTTGAGTACCTCACATGGTGCGAAGATCTAGGCATGCAGCCCATTATGGCTGTTTGGTCAGGTAAGTTCTACGCTTCTTTCTCACCCAACGGGAAGGTGACGGTATCTATTAGGTTATTCCCTCGGAGGAACCAGCGTTGCTTCTACCGGTCTTCAGCCATATATTCAGCAGGCAATTGACCAGGTATGCCTCCAATGAACTTAAATCTGTGGCTGTGGTCTCTAATGCGGTCGATTAGATCAATTTCGTTGTCGGAGACCCTTCAGCCAGTGCTGCGGGTATGATAAGCCTTTCGTTTCCCTCATTCGTGTATTGATTACACTTGTGAATAGCTGCTCTCAGGTCTTCACTCGGACATCCAGCTCCGTTCACCTTGAATTACGTGGAAATAGGAAACGAAGACTTTTTCGCGTCCTCAACGTGGGTTGATGTCATATTGGTCTGTTTCCCCATTTCTAATCTAATCGAAACTCTGCTGCATAGGTACACTTACCGATGGACAGCCTTTGCCAACGCTCTCAAAGCAGCGTTCCCCGCTATCCGTGGGTCATTTCTCGGCCGGTCTGCGGAGACCATTAACGCTTCTGTCTTCATTTGATAATATAGAATTCATTGCTACCTCCGACGTCGGTAGCCCAGTTCTCTCCCCAGTCCCCACAGAGTATGACGTCCATGTCTATCAGACACCCAGTGAGCGTTAATTTCGATGTATATATGTCTCTATTATGCCTGACTTTCATATATAGCTTGGTTCGCTCAAAACTCCTTCTACTACGACTCCTTCGCAGTGCGTATTGAAAAAAGGTGCCTTCTTTATTTTTCTGAAATCTGACATAAACAAGCGCGGGGGGACCAAATACTTCGAGGTAAATCTTTGCAAGTATATCGAATCATTTGGAATCAGTTGACGTATAATGTACTCAGGGCGAATACGCAGCCATTTCGACCAACTCCAGCAACCTCTTCGGCACTCCTAGCCAGGGAAGGTTGACATACCCCACCATGCAAAGTGAGCTATATTAGTATCTCGCAGACCCCGCAACTAAATCAATGAATGATTTATCAGGCGCTGCGGGAGAGGCTGCATTTATGACGGGACTGGAAAGGAACAGCGACATCGTGTAAGCTCGTTTGCTATATAAGCATTAGACCGGGTGTGTACTCATTTATCTCTCTCTAGATTTGCAGCATCATATGCTCCCCTTCTTGGTGTCAGTCCCAATCCTCTGGCGTGTTCCTTATCTCACACTGAACTCTATCGATGTATCAGCACATTACTGCCAACCAATGGGTCAGTGTTTGTTCCTGGCAGAGTCTACAAATGACCTAACACGGCTGCTATGCAGACACCAAACTTGCTTGCTTTCGAGTACATCTGCTCTCACAAGTCTGAAGATTAATTCTAACACCCTTACCTGTAACCAGTGCCGGTTCCGTTTATCGCTCAACTAGTTTCTATGTTCAGAAGGTAGGCATTGCAGTGCGGGACAAAGTCATTAACTGATATGATACATACACAGCTGTTCAGTCTCAACCGCGGTGACAGCTATCTTCCCAGCACGCTGCCGTCCCAAACCGGAACTCTTTTCTGGAGTGTTGTCCGTCAGACATCCACCAATCAAATCATTATTAAGGTGAGGACATCCGTAATTAGACGCGCACCTTTGTGCTGATGTTGATCGTTTTGCCGGGAAAGGTCTCCAACACTGCCGCGTCTGCTGCTCCGTTGACGTTTGTGCTTCCCTTCAGCATTTCCAGTAGTGGCACGCTTCAGCTGCTCACCGGGACTGCCACCGCGAGCAACACGCCGACGAACCCCACCCTCTTCGCGCCCGTCAGCAGCACGATCAGCACTGGGTCGACGTTCAACTACAACGCGCCCGCGGTCAGCGTCAGCGTCATCACCCTGACCATCGCCTCCGGCACGGCGTCCACTACTACGCCCACCACTACTATCGGCACTGCCAGTGGTGCGATGCAGAGCCACTTCGGGCAGTGTGGAGGGTAAGCCCCGCGAACGCGTGTGCTATTCAATACTGATCTTGCGCTGCATAGCACCGGTTGGACTGGCCCAACTGTATGCGCGAGCGGGACAACGTGCACGTTCTCGAACGACTTCTACTCTCAGGTATGAATCCTATCTCGCCACAGTCGACGTCGAAAATAACTCTCGACTTTTTGCAGTGCCTTTGATTAGCTAAGGCACCTTTGCACTAATGCCTTGTGTCACGGTGCGGGAGATCTGGAGTATCGATCGGACGTTGTTGATGAAGCAGGTAGTTTAAAGGGCCGAGCGGTCTGATTTCGAGTACGAAAGGGAAACAATTTTCTGTTGGCTACAATTTTCAATATTAGCGAAGAGAAGATGTAGAATTGATGTAGAAGAGCGATTCCATCGTTACTCATGCTACTACTTCTGTAATTTTGAAACAAACCCCGCGCTCAAATGACCTCCACCGCCCAAGCCGCACTATAGCTACGCAAGGGTTCCGCATGATCCGTTTCATGGCATCTCAAGCCTCAACTGCAAGCACCGTGAATTGCTACGAAATCGATGGAGCCAAGATGGAGCAGTACTTACGCCGCCACGACCTGAAGATGGCGGGTCAACGGTCCGAGGGATTTGATCACATCTTATCTTATCTTCAATTCAAATTTACCCTACATATGACTCCTCCCACCGCGACCAACAAACACCCCTCATCCACCTTGCTCAAACCTTGCTCTCGCCTACACGTTCACTATGGCCGCATTATACCCAGCCCACTTCAAAATCTCGACAGTCATTCGCCCTAATATTCTTGCACTGCAGCCCTACCGATGCGCCCGCGATGACTACAATCAGGGCACCCTCCTCGACGCCAATGAGAATGCATTCGGGTCCTCCATCGTCGCGAGCGCGAGCACAGACGTACTTCCAGACGAGCTGAAGGAGACACTCTCCATGAACCTGCACCGCTACCCCGACCCCTCGCACCCGGCGATCAAGGAGCGCATCGCGTCGCTGCGCGGGCTGAGCGGCGCGGATCAGGTCTTCCTCGGCGTTGGCTCGGACGAGATCATCGACCTGCTCATCCGCGTCGCGGTCGTACCCGGCGGCACGGAGAAGATCCTCACGACGCCGCCGACGTACGGGATGTACGCCGTCTGTGCGCAGGTGAACGATGTCGGGGTCGTGAAGGTGCCGCTTGAGCTCAGCGGTGCGCGCGGCGAGGGCGGGGCGCATGGGCGCTTCAGCGCGAACGTCGAGCAGGTGTGCTGGAGGATAATTCTACGTGCGGTTGGAGGCTGACGGAGGCACTGCGCAGATCAAGCAAGCCGTCGTCGCGGACCCCGCGATCAAGCTCATCTTCCTGTGCTCGCCGGGAAACCCGACGGGCACGCTCATACCACTCGCGTCGATCCGCGCACTACTTGAGTTCCACGAATTCAAGGGAATTGTCGTCGTCGATGAGGCATACATAGACTTTGCGGAAGACGTGCAAGGCAGCAGCGCCGCGTCGCTGGTGGAACAGTACGCAAACCTCGTCGTGATGCAGACACTCAGCAAGAGCTTCGGTCTCGCTGCAATCCGGTGAGTCCCTCTCTATTTCTGCGCATATTTTTCTGCCATGCGGTGTGCACACTCCCGCATGAGCTGACTTTCCTTCCCCAGCCTCGGAATCGCCCTTGCGCAGCCACCCCTCATCCAGATCCTCTCCAACACCAAGGCGCCGTACAATATCTCCACACCTACTGCTCACCTCGCGCTGTCTGCCCTCTCCCCAGAATCTATCGCGCGCATGCAGTCTGTTGTTAGCGGACTCGTTGCAGGGCGCACGGCGCTCATCGCAGGCCTGAGCGAGCTAGCGCCGTTCGGCGTTGGGCCCGTGATCGGCGCGAACGACGCGAACTTCGTCGTCGTGCCAATTCTCGCACGTCCTACTGGTGCCGAGGGTGCACAGGGCGCACCGGATAGCGTGCGGGCGCATGCAGTGTACAAGACGCTTGCGGAGGAACGCGCCGTCGTCGTGCGCTTCCGCGGACACGAGCCAGGTTGTGCGGGGTGCCTGCGCATCACGGTCGGAACGGAGGCGGAGAACACGGAGGTACTTGAGAAGTTGAAGGATGTTCTGGGGGAGATGTAAGTACGAGACTAGGCAGGGCGGCGGATATATATTGTGCTGGATGTATTTATGTGATCTCAAGACACGACTGCTGTGACTTTCCAAAGAATGTAGACTCATCGTATGAACGCGTTGCTCTGACAGTGAACTTTTCTAAGCGATAAATACATTGTAGAAAAAAGTCGAACGACGTGGAAGGGTGGAATACGCGTGTAACGAGAAAACTCATTACGTTCCGAACCGAAATAAAATTCGGACGCTGGGCTACAGATACGTCCACGGTAAACAAGGCGTTTTCTCATGTAATTAAAGATGTAATGCTCTTGTTCACCTCCGATCTCCTTCAAATGCTCTGTTGAATTCTTCCTTTTTCGTTTCACTTGACAAGTTTCTTGGCTTAGACGCTAGACATATGCTGTAACGAGTCTTTACTATCTCAACTCTGGGGTTTTAAATAAAATTCCGCTGTTTGCTTTTCTAATGTCATCAGGAAGTTATGTAAAAAAGAGCCTTTCAGACTTTCAGTTCCTGGTTCGACCACGTTTGATGAATTCATTTGATTTACGCGTGGCTGAAGCCTAAAATAGGCAAAGTAAGTTCTAATCCAGGCGTTGCATGATGATGATGCGTTATATGCAATGACATCATATGCTTTTTTTCGCAGCAATCGTGGGCTCACATCTCCATGAAAATGGCTGGTGAGTCGCGGGGGTGGCCTGTGGCAAAGGTTCTTTCTACTGAGTCCTGACGGAAGTTGAGACGTCCCGGGGCCGGCCCAGGGACCAGGGACCGATCATTTGAATTTCCGATAAGGAAAGCTACACGTGACTCCGTGTCGGGCGGGCGGGCGGGCGGGCGGGGGCCGGGGAGGAGCCAACGATTTTTACGGCCGCACTCCTTGGCGTCTGACCACCATGTCCTCCACCTACGTCCATTACTTGGGGCCCTCGTCGCTTCCGTCCGACTATGCAATTGTCTCCAGAGCTAATGCACACCAACTCGAAGAGGAAGACGAGTCCGACGGCAGGTCTACCCCTACCGTTGGGGGTTCTCGTCGCGCCAGTGTGTCTGAACAAATCCCCCATCGTCGCCAAAAGCCCACCATTGGAAAGTATCCGTTCGAAGAGCCCACACTTAGCCCAACCATAACCCCCAGCACCAGCAACGGCCTGCCCTCTGAAAACACACCGCTGCTCAGCAACCCACCTATTCCGCGCATCGAAGAGTCGCTGGATCGCGACCCTTCTTCGGACAGCGAGTCGAAGGGCTCCATGTTCTGGGAAGAACTCGTAATCCTATCCAAATACGCGTTACCCGTCTTCGGGTGCGTCTTTGCTCTTATCGCGCCGACTGCCGCTGATATATTCTCCGCAGAACCCACGTCTTGGAGTACTCTCTCGTAATTGTATCCGTGATCACAATTGGGCACATCTCCACCACTGCGCTTGCGGCCATCTCCCTGGGCTCCATGACTGCCAGTGTGAGTGGCTTCAGCATTATCCAGGGCTTTGCAAGTGCCCTAGACACCATGCTCCCCTCAGCTTGGACTTCGCCCCAACCGCAACTGGTCGGCCTTTGGGCGCAGCGCATGAGTGAGTCATTGTCAAATTTTGGCGGCGAATCTTCTTAACGCCAATTTTATATAGCTGTGGTGATGGCTGCTACATTAATTGTGAGCTTCTTTCCATTTCTCTCGGATCGGGCCCTCATATGCCGTTAGCCAACGCTCATGATCTGGTTCAACGCCGAATCGATACTCATTCTCCTCAAACAAGACCCAGAGGTCGCACACCTCGCATCTATCTACCTTCGATGGGTTTCATTAGGCCTGCCAGGTGCGGACGGCAATTCTCAAGATAGTTAACTTCCTCATGCCATTTTTAACCACCTCAAAAACAAATTTAGCCTATGCCTTCAATTGCATCAGCAGGTTTGTCGCGTTGGCTCTGAACGAGTATATCCATTCATTTATCACTTAAACTTTAGACGCTACTTCCAATCACAAGGTTCGTCTTCTTCGCCGACTCTGCGTTGTTGGCGACCTTAATCCGCAATCACCAGGCCTCTTCGCCGTGCCCACGCGCATCGTGGTCATCGTCGCGCCCATCAACGCGTTCATCAACTATCTCCTCGGTGAGCACATTCGGCCGCGAATAGCACACGCTCCGCCGCTCATGCCCCGCAGTTTGGGGCCCGGCCCCTATTCGCCTCGGATTCATCGGCGCGCCCATCGCCACCGCGTTCTCGTTCAACCTTATCTCGCTGCTCTCCGTGCTGTACGGCGTCTTCTACACGCCGCGCACGGCATGGTACCCGCCCTCGCGGCGCATGTTCACGAGCCTCGGTGTCCTCGTCAACCTTGGTCTGAGCGGCGTCGGCCAGACCGCGTCGGAGTGGTGGGCTTGGGAGCTCGTCGCGCTTGCGGCATCGCTGTGCGTGTGCTTTCTACTGGCGCTTTGTATCGCAGTGCTGATAGGTATACGCTTTTTTGGACGGCAGGCTCGGCCCAACAGCGCTTGCGACGCAGTCGGTGCTGCTGGTGTCCTCTTCCACCACGTACCAGGCGCCTTTTGCTCTTAGTGTGGCGGCTGCGGTTCGGTACGACCTTTTCGAAGAATTCTGAAGGAGGCTTCGCTGACTTGGTTGCCGTAGAATTGGAAACCTCCTCGGGGAGCGCAAGGCGAAGCGCGCAGGCGTCTCCGCGAACACGGCGCTTATGATGGCGTTCGTGATTGCTTGCATCCCAAGGTGCGTGCGGCGTCCTGCAGACAAGTTGGTGCGCTGACACTGATCCAGCACTATATTTCTCGTCTTCCGCCACAAGTGGGCGTACATCTTCAACAACGATCCTGGTAAGTGTCCGGCGCAATGCACAGGCAGAATTACTTATTGGATGACGTTCTTATGTTTAGAGGTCGTTACGCTCGTGGCGTCCATTATGCCCCTCCTCTCGCTCTTCCAGGTATTCGACAGCATGTCTGGCGTGACGGGCGGTATCCTGCGTGCGCGGGGCAAGCAGTTCGTTGGCGCGATTCTGAATCTCAGGCAAGTCTGCACTTCTCCGCATACGTGCTAGCACTGACGCCCAATCCCTTTACAGTGCGTACTACATCTTCGGTGAGCACGAACTCCATTTTCACCTGCAACTCGTTTGTAAATGCTGACGCGCGCCGCCAGGCATCCCGCTGGGCATGTACCTCGCGTTCCGGCAGGGGCTGGGGCTGCACGGGCTGTGGCTCGGGCTCACATTCTCGCTCGTGTACTCTGCGCTCATCGGCACGTGGATCTGCGTGCGCACGGACTGGGATCGCGAGGTCGCGAAGGTCGCCCTGCGGGTGAAGAACGAGGACAAGGCGCGCGCGACGGAGGAGCGCGAGCGGCTGCTCCGAGAGGGGCATGCGTAGACCCACACGCGGGAGCTATGCGGGCATATTATTTAATATTGACGACTGCGATGATACTAATGCGGTGCTTTGTTGGCTAGTGTACCACTGGGTGTTAGGTGCGCATTTGGCGCGCTATGGGGTGGTTTGGCTTCCGTTTGGGGGTTATGTTTTGATACCCTACTTAATGTAGATCGAAGTTGTGGAATACATGTGGTACCTAGAGCTTGGCAGTAGGAAAGCGGTTGGTAAAACATCTAGGCGGCGGGTCAGGTATGTGATGGATGGATGCCGTTGGGAGTGCGGGGAATGTACATGTCTTCCGACTGGAAGTTTTGCGTTAAGCGATGCTAGGGGAAGCGGAGGAGCGTCGAAATTGATAGCTTGCATATTAAGTGTATTAAGTAGATATCTGTGCAAGTTAGCGGAGAGCAGGGTGGACAGCGAAGCAGATACTCACCAGAGCAATCTATCGTTGTCCATCACTGTGCTCGGCAGATGACCTCGCCACCGAGCTTGAGCTGCAGCGCCTCGCGCGCCTCTAGCCACATGTGCTCCTTGTCCTCCGTCTTCACCATCGCGACCTCGCCCATGCCCAGCGGCGGCACCTGTCCGCTACGGCGCCCCGAGCACAGCAGGCGCAGCTCGCTCGCTTGCATGTACACGCGGCGGCTGGGCAAGCTCACGAGCCCCATCTGCCGCAGCACGGGCTGGTCGTCGCGGTACTTGAGCGCGGCCCAGATGCGGCGCTCGCTCTCCTTCGCGCCGGCGAACGCGGCGGGGTCGGGCCCTGCGATCGTGCCGCGGGTAAGCGCGGAGATGAAGCCCGCGCGCAGGAGGATGCTGAGGATGCCGAGGTTCTGTGTGCTGTGCGGGACGGCGAGGCGCGCGTGCCGCGCGCGGAAGGCATTCTGGACCATGGAGCAGAGGTTGTGCGGAAGCATCGCGGCTAGCGGGTGGTCAGTGTGGTAGGCGGGTCGGGTAGGCGGGGCCCTTACCGGTGTGTGGGGGAGAGTGGCTTGTGGAGGAGGGGACAACTTTTCGCAGGCGGGCGGTGTGTGTTGTGTGCTATTTGGCTGCGGGCTTTGCTTTGGGCCGCAACGTCGAAGGGCGGCCCTTGCCTCAGGTCAAGACACTTTTAATTTGCTCTTAATGTCCTGTATGCGATTGACGGACTTCGCGTGTAACCCGCTGGACTGCGCACATTCGCAAACAGCCTCATCTTCCTGCCTAAACTGTAATCCCAGCTTTCCACAGCGGATCCGGAGAATTGCACTCGCCCACGTCAAAAGCAATGGGAAACTTAACTAGGGACACGGTACACGCTCGCACCCATTCATCGGCTTTGGGGTACGTCGGGTCCCATGGAGGTCCCATGCAACACGTCGGTGTGCGAGATTTGGGCATCGTGCGGAAAGTTATCTCTGCGTGGGAGACACGCCGGCTTTTCCACCCCTCGCAATTTTCTGTGCCACCACGACAGGCCACGACTTGCAACTCTTCGCTGCGCAGCGAACAACAGCCTTGATGAACTTGCTTATTTTAACACCTTTGCTGGCTTGCGACCGGGCCTATTTTCAACGCTGAGGTTCCGCTCGGCCTCCTCTCTGTTCTATCCATCTGATAATCACTGTTGCTGTGTATATTCGTGTCCACTTTATACAACGGGACAAGCTTCTATCAGGTCCCTTGCTCGATCATCCTCTGATGCGTCAGGCAGCGTTAATTTGTCCCACTGCAGACTTGCCATGGAGGTATATGTGATAACCAGTCCCACGCGCTAAATGTGTTTTCCAAGTATTCCTATCAGCGTCGACGACTTTTCAATTGGACGTGCATTCACCTCACGAGCGGTGCGTAAACAGATTATCCCAGGATATTCGGGACACGGAATGATGCAGGCAGCAGCATTCAACAGACGCGATATTTCCGTCAACTTTGACAGGGAAAGTCAAAAGGTGATTTGGGCTTCATATTCTCACCACTTACGAGAAAGAACCATGGCAAAACCACCGTGAGGGACTCACCACAACACATTATCCATTTTGGACGATTCTTCCTTGGCCGATCGGCTGCGTGGGGAAGTGGTATAATTATGTCTGCGGGAAAGCTTATCCCAAAGGAACTGAAAGTATCTGTCAGCTCGCGCACTTATATATTGGTGGTCGTCCCGTTTCCAACTTGCTCTTGCCCGTGCCCATCACCCCTTCACTCACGATGTCTCACGAAGATAAAGTCCTCAACGAAAAGACGGACGCCGAGTCCTCTAGCCACGACTCTCGCTCTGAAATCGACCTCTTGTCATATCATGAAGTTAACGCTGGACGCCTGATTATTGACCCTGCGTAGGCGCGCTCTTTGGTTCTAGTTTGCACAAATTAACAGTTGGACGTTTAGCGAGGCCAAGATCGAACTGGGCGACGCGATTGCGGCGAAGCTGAAGCTGACGGCTGACGGAACGAAAGTGCTCTGGCCGCAGCCGACCGACTCGCCGCTCGATCCCCAGAATTGGTCCGACCTACGAAAGAACTCGCTGCTGATCATCATGACAATGGCGGCCATCGTGCCCGATTTCGACTCCGGCATCGGTACGCGCAAACTAATCTGTTTGGTGAGGCGGGTCTGACGGCTCGCAGGTATCGCGTCCATCTTCGCGCTGGCACAGCAGTACAACACGACGACGGGTGTGATCAACAATTTAACTTCGAAGTGAGTTCCCGCACTGCCTCCGTGCGTATGTACCCACTGACAGATTGCGGTAGTTGGAGTATTTTTCTTCTAGGTATGTATGGAGCCCAGCTTGCGCGTGTGCACGCGGTCTGATGAGATATTTATTCTTAGGCTGGGGTGGCCTTTTTGCTGTCATGCTAATCAGACGTATTGGGCGGCTCCCCGTGCTATTCTGGTCACAGGTGCGTCGTTTAGCGGGAACAGGGCTCGTTTATTCACTGACTTCGTCGTAGCTCCTCGCTCTGGGATTCCTTGTAGGATGCACATTCGCGCCTAATCTCAAGACGTTCACAGGTACGCTCACATGGCTGCATGTCCATGATGGATCTGACCCCGCGCCTAGCCATGCGCTGTCTGACCGCCTTCTTTGGGTAAACATCATGATATCTATCACAAGATCATGTCAACTCATCTGCATATAACAGAACGACGCCCCAAATTACAGTAAGGCCGCCCTACACTTTAGGAGTTTTTGTGGAGGATTGACATGCTACTTCCTAGGGCCTTTATGTTGTAACCGACTTGTTCCCTTTCCACCTTCAGGCCCGGAAGGTATGCGTGCAAACTCGATCTCGTTCTGCGGTCCGGCATCTCAACCTGACCTGCCTGTAGCTCAACATATGGACGATGGGTTTCCTCATCTCGCCCTTCCTATCCCCATTCGCGTTTGGCTTCCTTGTAGCCCGGACGACCTGGCGATGGGCCTACGGCATTGGGTCGATGTACTCGGCCATCGTCCTGCTCTTGATCGTGTTATTCATGGAAGAGACGTACGTACGTTCTGCGCGACAGGGCGGCCGCGCGCGCTGATTTACTTATGTGCGCAGTATGTACGACCGCACCGTGAAGCCCATCCCCGTGCCGAGCTCGACGGGTCTGCGCTACCGTATCGAAACGCTCGTGGGGATTACGGGCGTCCGCATGCAGAAATACCGCATCTCGTGGACCGAGTCCATCCTGAGCCCACTGACGCTGGTGTGGCGTCCACATCTGCTGATGGTGCTCATCTTCGAGGTGCGCGGTGATGTATGGGTGGACGTGACGATACTCATTGTTCGTTGCTCGATGTGAACAGGCGCTGCTCTTTGGGTTCAGTATCGGAATTAATGTGAGTTTCTACGTGGGCTATTGATCGAAGTAACTTAAGTCTGACTTCTTGGAAAGGTCACAAATGCTGTGTTTTTGGGATCTCCCCCGCCACTTGGGTTTGGATTCAGCCAGTTCGCCATCGCAGGTGGATATGGAACGCCTATCGTGGGTGGCGCAGGTTTTCAATAGGGGACGCATCGTTAAATGATGATTTAGGTTTCCGTCATCCTTGGAGAGCTAGTCGGCCGATACACGAACGACTACATCATGCGCGTCAGCGTCCGCCGGAACAACGGTGTCTTCGAAGCCGAGAGCCGTCTCTGGTAAGCCGCTCACCTTTGCCTTTTCAAGTTACTCCATCTAACCAGAGCCGCCCGCATCGCAGGGCATGCTACATCGCCGTCCCGCTGTACATCTGCGGCTTCGTCACCCTGGGCGCGTCGATTGAGAAGCACCTCAGCGTCGGCGCGCTCGTGATGGGCTGGGGCATCGCCGAGTTCGCAGTGATGATCAACACGGTCGCGGTGTACGCGTACTGCAACGACTCGTTCCCGAAGCATCAGGGCGAGATCAGCGCGCTGATCAACCTTGCGCGCACGCTTGGAGGTGTGTCACACGCGTTCTGGCGTTGCGTTGGTGTGGTTGCTGATTGCTTGATGTGTAGGGTTTGCGGTGGCGTACTTCCAGGTGCCGTGGGCACTTAAGCACGGTGCGATCCAGACGTTTGGCGTCGAGGCGGCGTGAGTGTCCTTGTTAGTTGCGTGTTGCTTTACGTCGGAGCTGATGATTCTTTGCTTAGTATTGTAACGGGCCTATTCTTGCTCTTTATTCCGCTCATTCAGCTGAAAGGAAGAGACTTACGGGTGGGTATCTGCTTATTTTCCTGCCTTTCCATTTCACTCACGATAAATGGACTGTGCGCAGGCAAAATATTCGCTACATTGAGGTGCTTTGGTGCGCGTTTCTTTGAGTAGGCTTTTGAGTAGGGAAAGACGCGAATGTTGTGAATATTTCATTAGTACATTAGTTATGCGATGCCGCGTATGATATTTTCTGTATCAAATATATTCCTGTGGTGCCTTTGACCTGGAAACGAAGTCTTTCACCCATCGTTTGACAGTCATTGGTGATATAAAGGAGCGAGCGAAACATCTAGCTTACTTTCTGGAACTGTGCCAACGACTGACGTTGATCTGTCAGGAGGTCGTTGCCCAGCTATACAGTTTCCTGTATAGATCACATTGTATATCGGATGAGCTACAGGGTACGATACATCCTTTGCTTGGCTGCGTAGGAGTCTGCTAGGTTGAGCTTTCGGTAGAACTTGCCTTGATGGAATTCATTCATATCGCTGAAGTAGGAATAGAACGCCAACCTAGTCCATTACATATATCAGCAATGCTTCTGTCTGCAATCGTCAGATATCGGACGGCTGGCATTATATATGGATTGATCAAAGAAAAACATGAAAGTTGTACTCTGGATTTGTCTATATCAGAACAAGCGAGTCACTCCAATGTCTGCCAACCTGATCCCTGATGCACGCCTCGACCCATATGCAGGCGACAAGCTCTAAACAACCCAGTCAGTGACGAGTGCCGTGTAATGCAAGGATATCCTGGTCTGATCAGTGACTGTTCAGGAGATCGGGCATGCGCGAGCGATTCCTGCACGTTCAGCCGTAGGTTGGCCTGCTTCTGTTTGAATCAGAGGTCAGTCACTGGACTGTTGGAAGACCCACCGAGTTCGTAGATAGGAGTAGTTGATGAGCGAGAGGTCAGCGTAGAGTTCGGAAAAGATAGTGAACGTGCAGGATTGATAAAGCCAGTTTGGCGCTAACGGGCGTAGATACTAAAGTACTAAAGACCCATTATCACAGTTAATTAGAAGCATTCCATCGGTGAGTATGCAATGCTCACACACCACGTCTCATGGCCCTCTCATGCTAACGCACGCGGACTGCTCCAATCCATTCAGGTTTTCCCCTGTGTTCGATCTGCCGCCATTTCCCGTTCCTACACCAATGTCTAAGTCAAATGGGGCCGTCTCGCCAGATGGTGGCACTCACCTATTTCGGATGTTACTTGAGGGCTTGAATGTACATGGCGAGGTCGGTTGGGAAGCACGCCCTCGGCTTTCTTCTGGCATGACGGAGCAGAATTGTGTCGACTCGGAGAGTCTTCAGAAGTTGGTGCAAGCAGCGGCTTTGAGGGATTGTTTACCTTATTCATTTGGTCGCCGCGCTCGAGCACAGTATCCGCGTCAGCGTTTGGCGGGTGTTTTTGCGGCGGGTGGACATCAAGTGGGGGTTGGGTGTTGCGAAAGAGAGCTAAGGAGATAAGGGTAACAAGCAGAGAATCTACGTGACCTCGGACCTCCCGGTCCAAGAAAAACAAGTTCGCCTAAAGGGAGAATAGGAATAAGTATACTATGCCGCGGTGGAAATGATTAGGGAGGATGACGATCACGGCGTCCAGGGTCTGAATGAAGCAAGCGGAGTTCGAATAACCATCAATCGATGGATTTCATCGTCTCGCAGCCTTCGAGTTGTCCACAACCTTTTTCCGCAACTATCAGTCAAATCCCAGTCTCACTACTGCTGCATTTTGGCCAGAACATTGACAACGCCAGAGCATCAGACCAGGATAAACATACCAAGTACCTTTCACAACATATCCCACACTGGTATATCTCACTTACCACAGAGAGCAGAACAACCATGAACAACAATCTAGCAAACAGAATTCCAAGATTCCGCGCACTCATTGTCGGCCGAGCAAATGCTGGAAAGACCACACTTTTGAGATGCATTGCACAATCTGCAGATAACAGGGTATGTGTACTTTACAACCTCTAGTCTCATCAATGTTTTGTTATAATGTTATTTCTTGATCTTTTAAGGTTGCTCCATCTGCAGAGGTATGTACTACTTGTTTAAATACAATCAATTGGTATATTCAACAGCAATATACAGCGTGGTCTTCATGATATCAATGATGAATTGGTTTTTGAAACCAATTCTAGATTTGTATTTCATGACTCACGTGGAATTGAATCTGGTACTACAAATGATATTGAAACTATCCAGGCCTTTATATCTAAATGGGCTCATGGAAGATCATTAAATGATAGACTTCATGCTATTTGGTAAAATTGTTGAATTACTTGAAACTAGAATATTGATTATTATATAGGTACTGCATTTCAGTTGACAATAAACGTTTGTTTACTGCAGCAGAAGAGCAGTTTTTTGATAAAATTAATCCAAGTGGAGGTATGTATGATATTTTGTTGAATGATATATAATTTTAAAAACAAAATCCAGTACCAGTAATCCTTGTTTTTACCAAATTTGAAAGTTTGGAAGCTGAAGTTTTTGCTCAACTCCAAATGAATTCTCAATATTCAGGGGAAGAAGCTATACAACAAGCTCAACAAGTGGCACAAAAAACCTTTGAAGACAAACATTTGATACATTTTACAAGTGGTAGAAAATATCCTCCAAAAAAAGTTGTATTTTTGAAAAGTATAACTTGTTATAAATGTGATATTTAAGTCTGATTGGTTTTTTTATAGATATGGATAAAGAAAATGCACAATGCTCATATCTTATTGAAGCAACACTCAATGCACTAAACAGTTATACTATAAATCTACTTTTGCTAGAAGTGCAACAAATAAATCTTGGTTGGAGATTAATCAATGCATTACATAGGTGAGCAAGATATTATAATTGTAAAAAGATTTAACTAAAAAATTACAGTGATAAAATGAAGGAGCTTTTAAAAAATCCCCAAATGTTTGTAGTCCTATATTTTAGAAGTCTGCATAATTGATTTATTAAAGTTATATATATAGAAATAAAAAGGGTATAAATTTACTTTAAATTGTTAGTCACATCATGTTGAATATTTTAAAACAGAATATACATTGCAAATTGCAACTCATATATGGAAAAATTATTTTCATCTTCTAGTGAGTATACAGTATTATGAAATATAAACAATATAGGTTAAATATTTTTGACTGGTTTCTAGGATGTAAGTCTGCATTTTCACCTGTGTGGTTGGATTTGAACTAACAAATCCTCCGGACTGATTTCTAGGATGTAAGTCTGCTTTTGCACCTGTGTGATTGGATTTGGGCTAATAAATCCTTTGGACTGGTTTCTAGGATGTAAGTCTGCATTTGCACCTGTGTGATTGGATTTGAACTAATAAATCCTCTGGACTGGTTTCTAGGTTGTAAGTCTGCATTTGCACCT
>KN817586.1:3169-28075 GCA_000827495.1 Hypholoma sublateritium FD-334 SS-4
GCTCCACAAGGCGCGGAACGAGGTTCTTCTCCAGGTACGCCTGCCCACGCACATTTCAGCATCGATTTTTTATGAATAAACTGAAGCATACGCACGGGCCGCAGAGGCGAAAAGTCATTCACGATATTACACACCGCCGACAGCGCCGCGCCGAGGACCCGCCGATCCTCGCCGCGCAGAAAATCTCCTCCATCAACCACCGGGGCAGCCTCGAGGGGCCACTTCATCTCTGCATCCGCCACACGCGCGCCCGGGGCCGTATTCGCACCCGCGGCGCTCCCGCCGATGCGCGGAGGGAGCGGCGTCCCTAGCACGATGCATAGCACGTCGAGCCCCAGTCCCGTGTCGACGACGCTCGTCCTCAGCACGCTGACGCCGCGGCTCATCGCGCGGACGCACTGGCTCGCGGCGTAGCGCGTGCCGATGTGCGTCGCGCGCAGGGCGCGGGAGAGGGACGGGAAGAGGGAGAGCGGCGGGGAYGCGATGCGCCGCCGGACGTCGTCCGATGCGAGGGCGAGCGAGGCGAGGGCTGTGAGGGCACCCTGCGATGCGGGGTGTAATTGAGATCAAATATGAAAAGCGTGTAGAAATTAGAAAATGCACCTCGCGCAGAGCCTGCGTCGCGGCCGCTTCTACCTCCTCCCACTCCGGCGGGGCCGGCTCCGCCGGTCCCAATGCAAGGATAAGAGCCCCGAGGGCGTCGAGACAGCCGCGATCGAGCGCAGCGTTGCACAGTTGCAGGTCGTCAGCAACTAGATTGTCTACGTCACACGTTAGATCATTATCTACAAATAAAAAATAAAATGCCCACGGAGCACGAAACAAGCGCGCATACGCACGAGCGGGCTCTCCGCCGGCGCAACGGAGAGCATGCGATTGACCACGTTGAGCACGGTGCGCACGCCAGTCTCCTCGAGCGTGGGCGGTGGGGCATGAGCTGAGCCCCCGGCCGCGGCGTGCGCGTGGACGAGGCTGTGGATGGTCGGCATGTGGGCGTGGGGGTACGACGTGCTGACGGAGTGAGAGTGCGAATGTCGGGGGTGCGGGTGGGACGAAGGCGGCGGGCGGGGCGGGAGAGAGCGTAAGGCGTGGGTGATGCTGCGCGTCGAAAACGTGAGTATATGCGCGAAATTTACTAAATTAATGGACGTACCATAGGCAGGCTGCGACCTGGACCTCGGCGGAGCGGCTTTTAGCATAGGTAATGATTGTGTTCAATGGGAGGGTGTCTGTACACTGTCAGAAAATGGTTGAAAAACAGATCACCGGTACGCACCACTTTGGCCCAGGTATCCAGCAACGGTGGGATTTTCTTGAGCGAGCGCGGCAAGTGCATATAGTACGGCTTCGTCCATCTACAACAACGATTACGAGCGGCACATTAATGTGGGACAAAAACGTACCTTGTTATTCTTCCCTGGGGCATCCAGCAAGGCGACAAGCCACTTCGCGACGAGAGGTACGACAGGCGTCGTCGCCGCCGCCGTCTTTTCCCACCCACGCTTACTGCGTGTAGTCTGCTCCGGGCTCGCGGGCGACGGTGTCCACTGGGTTACCGCGGCGCGGTGAGCAGGTGTGCGTAGCAGCGTCCCAAGGAGCTGTGCGATGGCGGTCGCGGAGGCGGACGGCGTTGCCAGAAATGGCAGGTATATGTCGAGCGCCTCTGCCGCACAGAGGGCATCGCAAGCGGAGGCGGCGGCGTCGCGCAGCTCGCGGGTTGGCGTCCGCGAGAGGCCCCAGAGGGCGGGGCCGACGGCGTCGGCGGTGCTGGTTGCGAGGACGCGGAGGGCGCGGGCGAGGGCCGCGCGTGCGTGGGGCTCGCGGTGGGCGGCAAGGGCGATGAGGAGGGCGCGGGGTGCGTGGACGGCGAGTAGTGCGTGTAGAACGGCGTCGGCGCCGAGGGCGAGGGAGGCGACGACATGTGCGGCCTCGGCGGCGAGGGCTGGGTCGTGGAGGGCGTCGATGAGGCTGGGMGCGGTTAGGCRGGCGGGGCGGGAAAGGGCGGGACGTACGCGGCGAGGAGGACGGGGTCCTGGACCAGGGCCGCCTTGGTCTTGGGGTTGCCGATGGCGGCGTTCTTGACGGCCTTGAGTCGCCCGACGCTGATCGTCATCGTCGCTGACGAACAAGATCGTGTGGGAATATCGCGGCCCGTCATCACTCTTCTATTATTGGCGCATCCCGCCGCAAAGCGCCATCCATTTCGCTCGCCTTAGCAGTGGCAACTCAAATCAAACTAACAGGCGCTAGTTAAATCCCACAATAAATTATTCCACGCCAAATCTCACCGCAACGAAGTCTTTACTGACGAATATTTTGAACAAGAATCGAATCTAGCGCCGCCTCGCTAAGAGCACGAATTATCAAATCACATGCGTACAAGTATAAGGACGACTGAGCCTTCCCAGCTGCCATGCCCACTTCCATATCACTTATTTCTCCTCCACGTTCCTTGCGTTTACCCTGAGGTTCGATGACGACAATAACCACGACGTTCCGTGCGCTCGAGATCAGCAGCGCCACCGCAGTGTCTGTGTTTCTCTTTGGAGTCGCCACTCTCCCCCTAAAGGCGCTCGTTAGTTTCAGTCAGTTCTCCTCTGATTTTTCTGGTATATTCTTTCCTATTAATCACATAGATTGGGGGCATCTGGTAAGTCACGCGCTATAAATACATGTCCCCGCGCCTGTTGAGACCCGTGGTACGCAGGCTGTTAGAGTTCGGCCTCACAATCACCGTCTCATACGAGGTGCTGTGGTGCCTATGTGTATGTGGTGTGCGGAGGGTAAAATGTGTATATGTAGCTTCAAGAGGGCCGGAATGTCCTTCCTACTTCTATGTATATTTCTTTGCATACCTAGGCAGAAGGAATAAGTAGCAGATGTAAACGCCGCGCGCAATAGGCTGGAGTAATATTCTACACCCCAAATTGCAGGCATAGCGCCCGCACGGAAGCGCTCCATCCTATGTATTTCACCAGACGCGGGCGGGTTATTCGACGATGTGTGCGCAGCGAAGGAAGTCCGCAGCGGATAAGACGTATCGCGCAGCCCATCCGCAAGCAGCGCGTCGAGATCCAAGCTTGGTACTATTATATACAGGAACGACGGGGCGATGCATTTTGTCTTGGAAGCGCGACGCGGCGCGACGCCGCGGCCGGCTCAGGCTGCACCTGCGCACGGAGGGCGTGAAGTCGGACAGGGAATCGAGCCATTAGAATAAAAATAAAAATGTAACCAAAAAACCAACCAGACGTACCACGTCGAGACAATCCCCCGCGCCGGCAGTAATGTCATACAAAAAAATCAGGCTGCACCGTGCGCAAATTTAAAGCGCGAGCGCTCTGCGCAGCGCAGCCGCAGCAATACGCAAAGTAAAGTCGGACGCGGACGCGGGGTGCACAGTGTGAGGTACGGCGTGAGGCATGGACATGGGAAATACACCAGTGCCGAAGCGGTGGGTCGGTCTGAAGTCATAGGCCGGCGCTGCACAGAACACGCGCGAAATAGGGAACACATGGCTAAGGAGTGCCAATGCGCATCGGCACCGACATTGTCCCACAGCCTCTTACTTATTCACCTAGGCGCGCAGGTGCACGCGCGCATGTGCCCCAAGAAACGCTCGTCGTACATTAAAGGCGCCAGCGGAGACCGCGATAGATAGAGACAGAGACAGCGCAGGCGTCTATACATAGCTAGCCCGCAGTGGATCTTCTTTTCCTCCGCGCAGACAGGCACGCGCGTTCGCGCGCAAAGCGTGCGTACGCATACAGGGCTGCGCTTGTGGGTGGCAAGGCACAGTTCTAGCTGAGCGCGATGGAGCGCGGAGACGTGGAATGTATGCGTTGAACGAACACACGAAAGGCGGCACGGCGCAGAAAGGAGTAGACGATTTTAGGAGACAAGACCGCCGCCCAGCGCTCGTGCATGGCGGGCGGCAGAATAGCCTCCAAATACGTGCCCAGGCCCGGCGTATATTGCTTCCCAGCTCCATTGCAGCGTATGGAAAATCCCGATGAATAGAGCTGGCTGGGGACATGGGGTACACGGTGGAAATGGGCACAAACGACCGTCACTACATATAGGTCCAAGAAAATTGTGGAGGGGGCGGCCTTAGCGGGGGATGCTGTATTTTTGCTATTGGTGAGCTCTACGTGTTATTTTGGTGGGCACAGGATGGTTTTACGGGCGAGAACGGCAGGCCGAATGCACGACGGTTACTAATTTGGACAAATGATTTGTTTGGGATGGGTTACATCCTGCATTCATTGAGTGCGTTCGGCGTTGCAACATGAGTCAATATATATTTCTACGTTCACTCTGCGAGTAAATTCGGAGCCGCGACACATGAGATTGGGGTGATCCTTCGAAGCGTGCTTAACGACTTCCATTTTTTCTGCTATACTGTAAGATGATAAGATTACCCGTACACGGCCGTGTACGGCCGTATGTTACACGGTAGTAGACGGGTCTCGGCCAGGTCACGGCCGGGACGTATGTTCACATGCCGTGGCTCTTTCCGGGACGGTACCCGCACCCGTATGACGGCACCCGTCTGCCGTCGACACACGGTTCCGGGTGGCAGCCCTAACTGTATACAGAGCAAATCTACGTACCACTGCTACTGAGCAGTTGGTTCCTGGTGATATTTTAATCTTAGTCGCAAGAGACATATTTTAAGTCTAGACTCCGGTACTCTTGAGTCCAAGAGAACACCTTTCGCGCACACGTCGTCGCGTCGCACGAGCCCCGTCGCGTCTGGCGCGTCCAGCAGGCACGTGACAGGACTTGAGCATGAGCGGGACCGACGGACCGCCGGCTCGCGCCGTGCTGTGCAACGTGGGCAGCGAAACGCACGTTGTACCCCCCGCTTCCAGTTATCAGGTAGTGGACGTTCGTCGGCGCACTGCTGCACTGCTTTGTTGCGAACGCCGCTAGTAATCATCCACCCGAAGCCGAACGCTTTCAGCGACCTTTCCTTTCGTGGCGCCCTTCTCAGTTCTCCCCGAATGAGCGCTCTCCGTCCACGCGCACGTGTCAACACTGCAGAGATAGGGTGGCAGAATTCGGCGACATAATCAAATGGTGGGTTCGCGAAATCGCCCCTGCTGTGGCGGCCTTTATATCCAGTCCCTAATTCCAGCAGCTTATCCCAGAAACGTTCCCTCTCGGTGCCCACCGGGAAGCTGCGCCATATCGTTCTCGAGGTGTGTCTGCGCCGCACCCGAATGTTCTCCGAGTGTTAAGCTTTGATGAAGTGGTCAGACAGGTCGTATGTACGTGGGCGCTATCCTTCGGTGTATATAAGGCACAAATAAACCTCAGCCCACCACCTCGGAGACCTCTCCCGCTCCCCCTCCCCCCGCCGCTCCCCAGCCTATGCACCCTCTATCCGGGAAGAAACTCCTCGTATTCACTGAGTCCTATGGCGATGTCAACGGCGTCGCGCTCACCACCCGAAAGATCATTGAATACCTGAGGTCCCATGGCGCCAACATCGTGATCGTCGCTCCTGTGTCGCCCATCTTTCCCGAGTCTACGAGCGACCAGATCCGCGTCTCTGGCTATCCGCTGCCAATGAATCCCGAGCTCGCGCTAGCATATCCTCTCCGCTTGGACAAGATTGTGGCGAAAGCTTCCGGCAAATGGAAGGCGCTCGAGGACGTCGATGGGAGCACGATTCAACAAACCGTTGAACAGGAACAGCCAGATCTTATATACTTGGCTTCTCCAGCCAGCCTTGGCTTCCAGATCCTCCTCCAACTACGCTTCCTTTCCCATTTCGCGCCTCAAGTCCCCGTTCTGGCGTATTTTCAGACCGACCTTTCGACATACGCCGAACTCATGTTCCCTCGCCCCGTTTCGTCGTTATCCGTATGGGTAATGCGAACAGTACAGGGATACCTATTCTCGCATCCGACCGTTAAGACGGTATTCTACCCCAGCGTACTAATCAAGGACTACCTCCTGCACGCGAACGTCCAAGAAGACAAGCTCAAGCTCCTCCAGGGCGGCGTCGACACCGAGCTCTTTCACCCCGCCCGCGCCGACCCCGCGCTCAAGGCGCAGCTCGCCGGCTCCGACGGCAAGCTCGTCCTCGTCAGCGTGTGCCGCCTCTCCCACGAGAAAGGGTTCGACTTCCTCGCTGACGTCGCGCACGCACTGCACGCCGCCCACTTCCCCTTCCACCTGCACATCGTCGGCGGGAACCCCGCGCCCGCCGTCGCCGCCGCCATCATGCACCTCTTCGCGCGCCTCCCACCCGACGTCGTCTCCTTCGCCGGCGTCCTGCACGGCGCCGCGCTCGCGCGGGCGTACGCGAGCGCAGATGTGTTCGTGCACGCCTCGGTGTCAGAGACGTTCGGCCTCGTCGTGCTCGAGGCAATGGCGTCCGGCCTCCCCGTCGTCGCACGCGCACAGGGCGGGCCCGCGGACATCATCGCGCACGGCACAAGCGGCTTCCTCGTCCCGCCCGGCTCGCGGGACGCGTTCGTCGCGCGCGTGATGGCGTTCGGGCGCGGCGGTGCTCTCGAGGGTACCGCGGCGGACGGGATGCGCGCCACTGCGCGGCGCATGGCAGAGCAGGCGACGTGGGCGCGCATCGGGGACGAGCTCGCGGCGGAGCTCGCAGCGGCGCTGCCCACCGCGGTAGTGGAGCAGGGCGAGGAGGCGGAGGGCGCGCATACCACGCGCGGCCGGCGCCGTACGGGCACGGGCGTGGTGATGGTGTCGAGCGTAGCGGTGATTGCGCTGGTGTGGTCCGGGACGGCGTTGGTGTACGTGTTTGCGGCGATCCCGACCGCGGCGGCGCGTGCATGGCGGGCGATGAAGAGGGCGGTGTGGCGCCCGCGCGGGGCGCTGAAGAGTCTGAGCTTCTCGGTCTCGCGACTACGGAGGAATAAATCCCACTCCCAGGTGCGTCTTCTTTTCCGCTTTCCATCCGATCGCTTATGATGTCTATGCCTCCTTAGATATTTGCTAGAGTTGAATGTGCCGCATAATAGCGCAACGTATACCCATTCTCCAGTGTTTAAACACGGCGTGTACTAATGTGATACCATATGCGCGCCGCGATGAAGACATTACTTAGCACACACTTTATTGTAACGAACCTGACGCCACGTTTGTAGATATCCTCAAGGGGAGAACTTGTTTGTTATATTATATTATATTTTGTATATTAAATGACAGTCGCAATACGTCTGAATGACACGCATATAGTGTTGTTCAGATACCTCACGCAACCGGATACAAGAGCCTATCGAGCACACCTACAGCGGTATATATCCGGCGCTGCTCTCGGTGCGCAGTCTTTCGTAACTTGGAGAAACGCACCGCTGCCTATTCGGGCGCCTATATTTTAGGCATGGTTGAGGTGGTAAAACTAAATACTCGTCTTTTGGCAAGATGACGGTGTTTCATGTTACGCAGTGTGATCATCGGCTTCATTTGTGAGCTGGCCGATAATAAGTATCTGGAAATTCATTGCGGTGTAACTATTTGGATCTCATAAGTCTGACAAAATACTAAAACAACAGATCGTGGACGGCTAGCTAAATTACAAACAATATAGTAGTCAAACACCTGAGAATGGCAGTCGAAGTATCTAGCAAGAAAAATATGATTTTAACGTGCTTTGGTCAGCGCGCACTCTACCTGCCGAAGGTGGGGTACCCATCGGCCGGTGAGGTGTGTGCCTAAGCCCAGAGCCCACGACAAGGGAGCACGGGGTGAGCTGGATGATGGCGGTGGGTGCAAACATCGCTCCACCGTGCAAAATGCGCGGCAGGCTCACCATCTCTGGGAAAAGAAATGTGTACTTACTTTATTTATTGAAGAAGGTATTCTGAGGCCCCAGAGGGCGACCATTAGCAGAGGCGAGGCGCTCAGATTGGGGTGCACACTCAGGCCCAAGCTAGAGACGGAGCCCGAAGAACACTCGCTCCGATGGGAGGGGCTCATTTCAGGTTCGTCTATCACCGGCCGCAGCAAGGGTATCTCGATCTCTATTTCGAAGAGAGAGCCACGTAATCGTTTGCCGCGGCCGTTGTTGCGGAATAGACATGGTCTCGCAGTGACGAGCGTCGGTCTCCGCCCCATAGGTTCGATGACGAATCTAAAGCTATATCAGAAACGGCGGGAGATAATGCATGACACTTGAAAACTCACTGAAAGAGTGCAGTTCGCTCCGCAGAACTGCAGGAATGGGGTGCAGCAGGATTCACACAATTACTAAGTACTATGTAGAGACAGGGCCAGGATTTGCATGGCAAGGAAATAGCGCATTCGTTCAAGGACAAGACCAGCCGCGACAGGTGCTGCTCGATCGTGAAGAGAGCTGCAACAACTTTGGCGCGGCCGTTATGGCGGAATCAACGACTCGCTCAAGTGTGAGCGTCGGTCTCCAGTTATACCTAGATAATACGAGCGGTTAGCTGAAGAAAAGTACATCGTACTGTGGCCCGACGCTCACGTAGGTAAGGCCGATGGCCATGGGGCCCATCGACGTGGAATGTCGCCCGTGCCCGAGTGGGTGCGTCTACATCCTCGCCGCCGATGGCCAGCCGCAGCAAGCGCAGCTCGATCTCCCGTTGGGAGAGAACCACTCCGAAATTTGCTACGGCCGTTGCTGCAGGATCAACGACTCGATATCTCGAGCGTTGCTCTCTGCTCCGTTGGGCAGGTCGAAAACCTGCAGTTAATATTCTGGAAGACGGGCGTGAGTAAGCGTGTCATATTCAATAAAATGGGAGCTCATACCTTAGTCCTGTGCAGATAAATATATCCAGAAAGACTGTTGATTAGGAGGAGTATCTTGGATGGTGATAGAAGACGCACCATAAATACAACGGCTGAGAGGTCAAAGAGGGACAAAGGCGCGACTGTATGCGAATTGCCGATGTGGGGGAAAGGAAGGAAGATGGCGAGAAACGTTCACCGTGGCGGCGTATTTATACCAGCTGAAGTGCGGCGTTTTTCTGGTCTCGTGTCCAGGACCCTAGACTTAGGACCGGTGAAGCTGCCAAGAAGACGTTGTGTGGGAAAGGCATACTCGTTTGCATGCAATTTTTGTCGCGATTGCCGATGCTCTGCACGCTTTGCAACGCTTGTGTGGAGTTAGGTCGTCTAATTACTTACCCTGATAAGAGTAGTGGATGAGTTCAACCTATTGCAGGCTACCGCTTACTTCTTGTTAGTCTTTGTAATTGAGAGACTATGAAATCCAGATATCACGAATGCGATATGCCGCCGCAAACACGAAGCTGCAATGTACGAAAAGCAGGAGAACGGAAGAGAATTGTGATACGTATGGGAATATCGGAGTCCCTGCAAATTAGAACGAGATATTTGTTATAGACCTGCCTAAAATTCCCCTCGAAACCGTTTTTCTCGGGAAAATGATAGGACCTGACTTCAATTGACCCACAATGCGATACAGAAGGGGACGAATCTCACTTGGGTAGTCTGGGAATATCTGCCTCGCTTTGTGCAAGTCATCAGCATCAATAAAGCGTCGTGGTTACCTGCGCAGGGACTGACATTGGAAGACCGCCAACAAAGAATCTCGCCTTGTTTTTAATGATAAGGATGGCTCCATGGACCCTCAGAGAAGGTTCTGGAAGATCACTTCATTCTGACCGACATTCCAGGAGTATAGCGTTACCGCACTGTCTGAAGGACGCGGATGCAGACGAAAGCGTTTTTTGATCAATGCGTGAAAGAAAAAAAAACGCCTGAGACCCTAAATTTAGGGCAGAAATCTCGGAATCCTAGGCCATATGGTATCTACTAAGGTATATGTGTACTTCCTGCGCCCATAAATTTTGGTACTCTCAGTAACATTGCAGGAGTCTTTCTCGACGGCACTTGGAGCTTCCAGTGACTCAAAAGTGATCGATTGATCGGGTAACATTTAACGTTTAACGGCGATAGCACATCACCTAACGATTTACGTGCGCAGACCACAACCAAGCCTTCCAAAGTTGAAATCAGTTTGCGCGCCAATCTCAGACGTCTTTTCCTTGTTACGACGCGAGGGTAAGTGCGATCGTGAGCTAGGGCGCGGCCGTATTCGCTTGGTATTCGCTACTTTGTATTTGAGCATGCATTCATCGAATTATTGTAGTAGCGTTATCGCCTCTCCTCCGTCGCTTTTCTATGGTCACACGGTACCCCCGTCTTCCTTCATGCTTCAGCGCATCGCATCCCAAGAAGTTGTAAAATCATTTATATGCACGCAATGCGTCGCGCATCCCGTCTAGTCTGATCTTCCACTGTCTTCTGTTTCTCCGATTACGAGCAGGTCTTCATTTGTGACGCGACCATTCGGATCTTCATGGACGTTTGAATTGTGTTTGAATTTGAAGGTTTTTGATATAGTTATATAACTTATAAATAATCCGTTTAATTTGTCGCGAGCGGCGGATAATTTTAGACGCTGGGCGACAACTGGGCGACGCGAATTGGCGCAAGTAATTAATTATGCCAAAATTATGCAACACAAATATGGGCGTTGAGTTCCAATATATCCGATATATCTAGCTACTAGAGGGCATACTTCATGTAAAATGCGTGATAATCAGAAGGTACGTGTACAGGGAGTTGACAGGGAGAGCGGGCGTTCCTGAACGGGTAAGTACAGCGCGGCCGCGCTGCTGCCGTTGCCGTATTTGTCCCATGTTTGTGTAAGCACTGTGGCCAAATAAGCGAGGAGCGGGGCCAAACAACCGTTGTGCTCTGCCACGTTGATGGAAAAGCGCTGGAGAGCGAACAATGTAGGCCAGACAATGGTGAATGATCAGTCGCTCAAATATTATAAAGATGAGGACCTTTCCGAGAAAATCTTTACCAGGTTTCCCTTGAACAGTTTCACCGACTTGGATTCGTTTCACAAGCCTCTCGATAAATTTGACGCACTTTTCAAGGTGAGCAGCGTCTTCTTCTACCGACTTCGTTTTCTAATAGCCTCGAAGACCTTCCTCTAGACGTACATTAATATCTTTACTTTCCAACTTCAATCTCCTTTTCTCTAATCTTCCAATCGCCGGTCGATCTCCTGCACGTCAACGAAACTCTTACGACACGAAATGGCCTTTACCGAATCCATCGAAAACGCCGCGCGCTTCCTCACCCGGCCACTCATCCTCGCAGTCTCCCCGGTTCGAGTCGCAGCCCTGCAAGTAGTCTTGCGCAGCACTCTCCACGCTGCCTGTACCGGCGCCCCTCTCATCCTCCCATTCGCACCCAACCGCCTTCCCCCACGGCCCGTGTACGCAGCTGCCATCGGCGCCGGTGTCTCCTGGGCAGACTGGATGTCCCTGTTAGCTCCCCGGGAGTTCGCCCTTGTGATCACGCCCTGCTCCATTCGCGCCGAGTACGTCGGCCTGCGCCCCCACACCGTCGTTATCTGGGCCGATCGCACCCCAGCCCCCGCGTCCGCACCCAGCACGAAATGGTCCCCAGCCACCCGCCCTGCCACAGCTGCGGAGAACGTCCGCATAAGCAAGTTCGGCCAGCAGCTCCAAGCAACCGTAGCCTCCGCGCGCGCCCGCGCCCAGACGCGCACTCTCGCGCAGCAGCTGCTCGATGCGACACATGACGCTGACACTGCGGAGCTCTTCGGCCGCCTCGCGCGCTCGCATGCGGGGATCCTCTCACCGTCGCCCACACGCGCCACGTTTTCGCCTACGGGGGTAGCGCCGCGCGTGCCGTTCGCAAGCCTCCCGTCGCCGCTGTCTGCACCGGCACCTCGTACGCCATCTCCCACTGCGAGCTCTCGGCCTAGCTCGCGCTCGTCGATGTTCTCGGATGGGGAGGAGAGCGTGTCGTCCGTGAGCTCTGTCGCCGAGTGTGATGCCATCGAGGTGAAGGCTGCTGCCCCGCCTGCAGGCCGGGTGTTCGTCGCGCCGCACCATGCCCCCGTGTCTTTCGTTCCTGGAGCACGCGCTCGTGCTGAGCGCGCATCTCAGACTCTACCGTTGGTCCCGCTCTTCGTTGAAGAACCCGAAACCACGAGCGTCGTCATCAACGCGAACAAGAAGGATATCACGAAGTACCTCTACCAGGGTGGCGTCAGCACCGTCCTCACTGGGGGTGTCATGCTCGGCGCCGCCCCCACTGCTAAGTCTGCCCCTGTCCGCGCCGCGATTCCGCACTACCGCGCGCCAACCGGCGTCCGTGCAACCCGCCACACCCAAAATATCGCGGCCACCTCCAGTTCCTGGCGTATCGCCGCTGCTCGCGCCTAAGCGCGCATGTACTATTCACGACCCACACGTCAAATACACACTGCAACGCCAACCTCTCTGTATCCTCCTTCATGTTACTTCTCCTCTTGTATCTCTAGCTCTTTTGTAATTTCGCTTTCTGCTCTTTGGCGCCGCTCCGCCGTGTATGTATCATCATTCTCTCCGTGCCGCTGCACCATGCTTCTCAGTCCTGGTTATGTTGCAGTCCTTTCGCCCGCTCTTTTGGACGGTCTTTTCTCTGTACCCGGACAACTCCCTTACGCTGTAGACTTATCCCTGGCATGTATCGCTCAGTAATATTTTCTTGTATTTTCATGATTCACTCGTCTTTATCATCCAGGATCTTTGATCTTTGTCTTGAGAAAAAGTGTTATTGCATCTCCATTGCGTATTTGCTGAGATCTGCCGAATTTCTGACTCGTATAGGCCAAGCATGTCGCTCCTATGTCGCTCAGCAGTAATATTCAATCAGTACGTACTCTGCTCCTTCTGCGCGGCGCGCGACTATCTTGCTATTACGCATCCGTGCCAACACCCGCTCTTTATTTCGGTATTACCCTCCAACCCAGGCCTCTCTCCTCCCGTGTCCGCGTCACCGGTGCCGGTGGTTCATGTCACTACTCACTGCATTGCTTGGATAATTCATCAAAGCTCACTGCTGGAGTCCGATCTCTGGCGACTAAGGCGCGATATGCTCATTTGTACTTCGGGCTCACTATGTTGTACAAGATGTATACTCGTGCATTTTAGGTGCCCCGAATTACTCGACGCTGCAATCCATTCGATCGAACGGCTCATTCAGTATCATGGGTGCACTCAGCGTAGGTTGCTAACTCGTGAAACTGGGTATGATACTTCTCGTCCGGGATATCAACCTTGATATTCCCGGTATTAAAATTAAATATCGTTTCATGCATGACAATTTTACTGTCGAGTCTCGAGTCTGGACGAAGAAACGGTAAATTTCATTCTGTCGAGAATGCGAAATGGACATCCTGTTTATTCAACTGCAAGGAACGAAAAATCGCGCGGTGGAGGCACAGCGATGGCCACGAAAAAAGGCGCACATTGATAGGCGCACACCGCGATTCAGAGGGCGGCGGCGCTTTCGGAGTTTCGCGTGCTCTACCCTAATGGAAGGCGAAGAGTGCTAGATGGATGGGAGTCCGACGAATGTCTTTGTGCACGCACAGACCATCACGCTGACGACGGACCGACTTCCCGCCTCGTCGCATGCTTCCGGCCGTGCCGCAGTCCTCCGCCTTTTAACCAGACAGGGAACCCACTAATCACTGCGCTGTCTCTAGGTACACCCTAGGTGCGTACGCCCTACCCCGCTGAAGCGCTGACCCTACCATAGGTTTTGGCACCGTTTTCCAAGCCCACCCCGTCGCCCAAGCCTGTCAGCCCGCGCCTATATGCTCTGCAGGCCGCCGCTGCCGTCAAATCTGTCCTTTCAGGTAGTTTCAGGCCTCCCGCGTGCCGTCGCTCGAAAGCTGCACGCAACACCGTTCCTCTCCACACGCTGCGGATCCAACGCCTCGCCATCTACTTGATACACTACGCCTATATCATCCCATCTCCTGCGTCACACCCGCATTCCCCCCACTCGCATTTGTACTCCAGAGGCGCGGTGAATTCGCATGCCCATATACTGGCCATTCTCAGCCTCGTTCATTTTTCCGACTCAGCCCCTGCCTCGCTCGACGTAGCGTGCTCAACGTCGTTAACCACATACTCCCCTTCGCTCTAACTGAGAGCCCGCTCATGTGCATACGTGGGTGTTTCGTGCTCCGTATGCGCTCATTTTCCTGCACCTTTGTGGTGATCTGACGTGACGTGCAGCGTACAGCTGATCTGGTAGCGCACGACTCGCAGCTGTAAAATGCCGCCTTAATTTGCGGCTGTCTCGATGTCCTCGAGCATTTATTCTCGCGCTTGGACCAACCAGACCCGCCACGATATCTACGCAAGGTAAACAACTTACTTTTGTTTCTTACCTGCCCTTTCTGACCTTCCCGTTCTCGATTTTGATTCCACCAGATTCTGTTCTACAAGCAGCTCCCATATTCCTCACTTCACTTCACTTGGTTCACCCAGCCTCCCCTCAGACGACGTCAGGCCGCCCCTAGCCGGCCCATCTGGCGCCCGCATATATCAGGGTCATTCTCACGCGCGCTGCGTTCGCGCCACTGCATGGTTGTTCTGCGCGTGGTGTATGGTCATCCGCTTGCTGCGCGCTTTGGGGGAGTAGCGCGAGTCCAGCGCTAGCTGAACGCGGGCGCGGGTGAAGGGGCTGAAGAGCGTGTATCTCTCTTTTGGGCGATAGAGGAAACTGGAATCCTGAGGGGTGATGATAGGAGGATACTCGGCGCGATGCTGCATGCGCTGAGTGCCATCATGAACCACTTTCCCACCTACGATTCGTGTGTCCCCATTCTTCCCCTTTCCAATGTGCAGCATCTGACCTGCGTTTGGAGCAGATGTATCTCGAGGAGAGGCTCGTTCCAGGCCTCTTGGGACTGCTGCGCTCCTGTCGATGCGCTCGCCGCCACACTGGACGACGCCGCGCCTGCACCCGCAACGGAGCGCTATGGGTCCTCACCTGCACATGCACACCGAAAAGCGAATTCCAGTCTGGCGCTATCGCCGCTTCCCCGCATGTAGCTTCATAGGACGCTTCGCAGAGTACTACCAGTGCTTGATTCCGTATGATTGGAAAGCACTTGTCATATGTAAGTCCGAGTATTGGTTCATAAGTTTATTTTTGGATCTCGTGCGTGTGTTGGTCTCTGCGTAGCCTTCGAGTGGATTTTGAATTGATACAAAACTGCTTCGCACCTACATGTCAAATCTAAAAAGGCCCCGTTTGGCGCACAGTAAAAAATCTCAGATCTCGAAACTGGAGCGTCGCCTCCGGCCCGTTGGTAGTGCGGAAGCTGGGTGTGTTCCAAGGCAGAGGCGTGGTCATAGGACTCATAGTAGACACGATTGAGGTCCCATAACGAGGGAAGAACAACGGTCTCCGAAGAATATGCATATACAACCGGACAAGCATAACAAGCGTAGTACTACTAAACATCATTTGAAAGGGAATAAACATAAGAAGCAAAGGTGTCGCAAGCGACAGAAATCAATTGCTTCTTAGTGACTCGGAAGAGAATGGGGCACTCTACATTATCTGTTATACACAACAAGACTAACGCCACGTACGAGGACATGTATCATCTAGCGATGAGACTGACTTTAATCCAGAGTACAACCTTGGACATTGTCTTGGCGTTGATCAAGCTAAAGATCCGATTTTTTTCCAGCCATAAATGCGGAACAAAAGTTGACTGCGTTGATGCAAATGTTATTTCCAGGGACCTCGTGGCGAATACAGCCTATTTGGATAAGCTTATTTTGACCGAGGACGCATGAATCAGGTATTGACTAACGCATCGCGCCGGATAAATGTCGTACCTAATTTCTATTGCAAAGATCGGTCGCTTATCCCCTATATCATTCATCCTAGTATCCGCTTGGAAGTAAATGTGCCAGAGCACCTCAACTATGAACCGCTTAGGCCATCGACCGAGTGTTTAAGTTTCGAGAAAAGGGCTATCCATGTCGTTTTGTAGTGTAGTTAACATAACTGAAGTTTGACGCTGAAAAAGTTCCGGACAAATTCGCTGAGGATGGTCACTTTTCTTCAAATCTGTAACCACTTCTCGTACCACGCGACTTGCTCATCACACAAAAAACGGTGGAAATAAGCTCTGTGTCCGATTAAAAGCCGTTGTTGGCGATCCACTCAATGTTTTCGGGCGTCCCATGGGTCTTTTGGTATAGAATAATGCAATACGTCGAAGTATAGGACTTCATTCGACCTTGTCGATTTGGCCGGACATCTCGCGTCTTTAGATTGTATCTGAATAACACACGTGTGGCCGCTGGACTGATATATATGTGGGTTGAACACGACATATTTTTCAGTAAAATATCGCTATGCTAACCTTCAAAGCTCTGGTCGTCGCAGCCGTCATCGCCTCCTCCAATGCTCTCACCAGCTCTCTGCAGCAGATCACTGCAAACTTCGGTGCTAACCCCACCAACGTCAAAATGTACCTATACAAGCCAACGGCCCTCGCTATTCCCACCCCTCTCATCGTAGCCATGCATTATTGCACAGGTACCGCGCAGGCGTACTTCTCAGGGACGTCACTCGCCCAGCTCGCGGATCAGCATGGATTCATGGTCATCTACCCCAACGCTCCAGCATCGGGAGGGTGTTGGGACGTCAACACCAATGCCACCTTGACTCACAACGGAGGAAGCGACTCCCTCGCTATCGCCAACGTCGCGCGGTACTTCATATCGAACATGGGCGTCGACTCTACCCGAGTATTTGCTACAGGCACCTCATCCGGTGCTATGATGACCAACGTTCTCATGGGCGCGTACCCCGATATCTTTGCCGCAGGCTCCCTGTACTCCGGTGTTCCCTACGGATGCTTCGGGGGGCCCAACGCGTGGAACAGTCAATGTGCGACAGGCGAGCGAATCATGACTGGTCAGCAATGGGGTGATCTTGTCCGCTCCGGATACCCAGGATTCACGGGTGTGCGCCCCAAAATCCAGTTCTGGCACGGAACCGTGTACGTCGTTTCGCTCAGTTTCGTGGAAAATATTCGACGCGCTAATATATGTTTCGTCAGTGATACCACGCTCTACCCTCAGAACTTCTGGGAAGAAATCAAGCAGTGGACAAATGTGTTTGACGTTAGCGCCACGCCCGTCACCAATACCACCAACGACCCTCAAGCAGGATACTCCCGCGCCTCTTTCGGTCCCAACGTACAGGCCATTCTCGCTCAAGGCGTGGGCCACACCGTTCCGGAGCACGAGACGGACACGCTTACCTGGTTTGGCTTGAACTCACTCACTCCCGGCGGAACAGCGCCATCATCTACTGCGACTGTAATCACGCCAACCACAACAATAGTTCCCACTACCACGATTACACCGACCACTACTACATCCGTTATCCCAACCACGACCTCGCCTCCTGTAGGTGGAGCTGCGGCTCACTGGGGACAATGCGGCGGCATTGGTTGGACCGGACCCACAGGTACGCCTTCATTATTGTTTGAAATACCACATATCTCATCATCTTCGTACTCAGTGTGCGCTGCACCTTACACTTGCAAGGCGTCAAACGCATATGTGAGTATTTTCCTCGCTTCCAAACGCCATTTTTATAAATCATAATCTATTTCACTTCAGTACAGCCAATGTTTATAGGTAGTGTCATGAACGACGCTTCTGTTGAAGACATCGTTTCGCAAATATACTTAGTTCAAATGAATTAATTGTCGTTGATATGGGCTTGGGTTCAGCGAGTTGAATTATGTCTGCGTACCTATTTATATGATGAAGAGATTCGTGGTGATTATCGATGGGTCAATGACGTACCGAAAGGCGGGCGTCGTTGGCGCTACGTACCGTACGTCAGCGCGATCTGACGGACGGGGTCCTGCGAGTATGATAGAGGTAAGTCATGCCGAGGCGCCGACCAAGATGTTTAACGCGGTATGAGAAATCGACGGCGAGGCGTAGAATGAGTGGGCGGCCGGGCTTGGAAGCGGGAGCATGTGGCGCCTGACGCCTACCTGTAATAACATAAATTGCGACATATCCGCAACGGCGAGCAGTGCGCTGGAGGCACACATACACACGTGCTCGGGATATAGGCAGGCGGCGGGAAACTGTGCAGCGCATGGGGACGGGGATGGACAGATGGTACAGTGGGTGGTAGGAGTCGTAGGACTCGCACCGCTGTATATTTATCGGGACGGGGTTATAAGGCGCTGCAGGGAATAACATGATGCTTATCGATGGATAAAGGACGCGTAATCCAGATTCCATCCTCTAAGTACGTGCATTCAGGACTATTGTCACCGCAGCGTTCGGTGCGTGGGACTTTGCGCTGGGGTGTACTTACCGTCGAGACGAAATTATCCATGAACGAGCGCGTCCACTTTCCTCTCCACCACCGGCTTGAACGGTTCGAAAATCGCTCGGGTCAGAATAGTCCTCCACATTCATGGGAAGCGACGCAGCGGCGAAATTGTGTGCTCTAGATGAATCCATAGGGACTTCAATCAAATAGTGTGTTTCCGAATGCAGCGAAAATTTAAATGCTTGAATACAACGGTTATTAAATATTCCTACGACAGTATTTAAATGATATCATATGTAGTATTTGAATACCGTGCAAAGTGGGGCACACGACGTATTCCCGTCAGCTCGACGCTGTGTACTTACCTTAACTGCGTACTTGCCTTAACCGAATGTATATTGAGCAACTTATGACAAAAGGGGTATATTTCGCCACGCGAGCGTCACATGGACGTACTCCCAGCCCGCCGCTCCCCACTGGCAATGTCTGCTACAGCATGCTCGTTCTCGTACTGCATAATATTCTCGGGTAAGGCCCGAATCGCTTCCAAATGCTTGTGTAATGGTTTGCTGTTATCCAACAGATGGCCATATCCGTCTTCAATGAGGATGTCGACTGCGTGTGACTGCATGTTCCTGTACATTTCCGATTTCTTGCGAGCATATGCATTTTTTCCCAGCTCGACAATGCTAGCACCACTGACGTTGTTTGTCACCAGGCCTTTCCAGATTTCAGCCATTGTCTCGAAGTATCGAACGCAGCGAAGGTAGTCGGCTTGTCGTATTTCCCATTCCTCCTGCCATCGTAACTTCTCCGCCTCCGCTCGGAACCATTGAACACGATCACCTGGAGTCAAGAGAAGCAACTTTAGCAATGAAGCTTAGACGAGAGGACACATCCCTCACCCTCATCTATCCAGTCTTGCAGTTCTTTACTTGACATACGGGCGCGGCCGGTGAAGCTCCATATCCATCCATCTACGTCCATTATCTTGAGAAGGTAGCATAATATTGCATGTAACACTAATAATTACCTTCTGTTCGAGGTCGTTTGCTCGTTTCCGCCCTATTATCGGAGCCTATCTTCTGTTTGCTGGGGCTGTCTGTTGCTTTGCCTGATGATCAATCACTGATCAGCATGTCATGCTTTGGGGAATTGAGTAAAGTGCACTGACGTTTCTTGGCTCGGATATTTTGCGTGGCAATTGGCGATACCAACGTGACCTGAGATCCTGTTGGCGGTCGAGCTCCAGCCGTGACCCCGGTGCTGGCTGCCCACAGGGGTCCGTCATTACGATAGGTATCACCCAAGTTTCTGTTTAATGCCGTTGGTTTTCGAAACGTGTCCTCCAAAGTGAGGGGCCTGTAGATAAGATCTGAGTCTGACAATCCAAGTGTTCGCAAGAGCTGCCGCAGATCGTTGTAGTCCCTGATAGCTAGGTCCAATTTGAACACGACCTCTGTCTCCGTTGCAGTTGCACGCGTCTGGTGTGCTTGACCGGATCCCTCGGTCCTCTTAGCTGTACGAGTATTTGACAGGACTTTGGCAAGCTTCTGTACCCGTAGAATGGCATCATTTGCCGCACCTTCCGCGAGCTTCCGCTGATCTTCAGCCATTTCAACAAGGCCAAGTGATAGTCGGTTATTTTCAGCGAAATCAGATGGGAGGAATAGCACTTCCTGCTCCGGCAAGTCCTTCAGTTTCATTTTGATATGTTGGTCGATCACTTGTGACTCTACTTGCGGCATGATATCTTTCTGGATGAGACGTAGCTTTTCTATCTTGCGCCAAAGTTGCGCACGCTCTTTCACCAGATCGTCCTCGGTAACTTGTCGTTTGGTGGTTTTACCACGCTGTTCGAGCTGAAGGCGTATGCGACGCCTGAAGAGAATGAGACATGTTCAAAAAATGAGATATCAAAAAGCTTACTGAACGGAAAGGATAGAGAATCCTAAGGAAAGAAAGCTTGCCACAACAGCATTTGATTGTTTCCCCACATTCCATCCATCGTACTCTTGGCGTCGTGCCTGCATGTCGTCTTCAAGCATCAACTCGTAGACACGAGACTGTGAAACAACTAGGTATCACCACGTTATTCATTGCTATTGAATAGTGAATCGTGATAGAATATACTCACGTTTGGTAGTCTTCTGCCGATATGCACATTCCACTTCCTTACCGCTCTTGGGGGGATACACCGTCCGGTCTGCCTTGTTCCACTGCGGCACCCGATCACTATATAGTTCAGTGAGTGCTTTCAGAAACTCGCGTTTCGATACAAAGAGTGCTTGAGCTCGGCGGATGTCATTGATGAGGGAGTTTGCTGCAATAGCAGAGTGAGCAACATTCATAATAAATTACACACAAAACATACCCATATTAGCCACCTTCTTCCAATTCCAATCACTGGTTGCATTGATAATTGTGTCGTGTCGATGCCCACCATTCATTTGTCGAGTTTGAGCCCCCAACTGATTCGATTCAGCCCAGATCATTTCAGCGGTCTCGCCGTGAAAATGACCTGCTCCTTTGGTGTATGAAGAAGAGAAGAGGTAAGCGCAATTGCTCTTATGGTTTTGCACGTGGACAAGGGGTATAAGCCAAGTCATCTTCTTCACCACACCGGCGAGATCAGGAAAGCTGGCGGCAAACCTCGACAGGGCATTCACACTATACCCGCAATTAATGTCGTATGATTCTTTCAGGTCCATTGAGCCATCCACTAGTTCGTTCACATCATGCTGACGGATCGCCGTAGCCAGAGCGTAATCAGTGTTCACGAATCTAATGCGTGATTTGTCAGCATGATGAATACAACACACGAAGACTACTTACTTTTCGCCCAATTGCAAATCTGCTGTAGATTTGACAAGAACGTGGCTGCACTGTATTTGAACGACACCTGTCACATCCATGTTCTTGAATTTTTTTCGGTTTTGCTTTTCCAGTGCGTTGAGATGGTCACAGATAACCTTCTAATAAAACACTGTCATTGATTACACACAAAAATAGGTAAAGCTGGAGTACCTCTTTAGTATTCGGAGGAAAGTCTTTGAGATAAGCTTGGTATTCTTTGTCGCGTGGAAAATAGGCTCGACCATCGTAGATGGAAACGTCGTCTGGATCACTATTTTTGGTGTACTTATTGAGGTGAAAATTTCCATCGGCCGTCCATTGATGTTGGTTGATATGTCTATGGAGAATGCGATCAGGTATGTTTGCGAAGACATATGAGATGTATATTACCGTAGATGATGCGGCGTGTTCCTCCACATCGTTTCCATGTTCATCCGTGGGTGCGGGCATGCTGGGCATGCAACAACTAGTGAATCATGCTGCTGTCCCAGCGGCGTCATAAATTTATTGATATCGTGATAGTGACCTTGGCGCTTCAAGTTGGCCAACAAGCTCCATACGCGAGAGACCAAGCGGAATTGAGAATAGGGATCCTGTCAAGCGTGAAAAGCTATCAGTTTCGGAAACAGTTCAGAGGGTATACTCATAAACTTACAGTTACGTTGCGCGTAAATGAATTGTCGGTCATGCGTCGGATGGATCCAATAAAATCATACGCTGAAATTTTGCCCTCAACATGCAAGATATTGTAGAAATCTAATAGGTGAAATGTAAACGCCATCTTAGGCTGCGGGAATGTCGCAGGGAATAATTTGTGTTTGAGTAGCTGCGATGCTCGATCAACCTTGGGTACACAATTACAGAAACGTAATTTGGTGTCATGTACGCCATTGATATCCACGATGTGGAAAAAGATGTCGCTCCCGGGAATTGCATGCGGACAAGGCTTGCCATCATGGCCTAAGTCAATGACATATCCGAGACAGGAGATATCCTGGCGAACAAAGCATCCAACAGCATCGTTCCAGACATGTGCCCAATGAGTATATCGTGCTGCATGGTGGTCGATAAAGCAATCTGAGCATGTAGGAATGGAAAAAGCACAGTCCATGCATTTAGTCGTCGCTCTTGTTTTTCCTCCGCTGGCGTCCAGTCGCCCGCAAAGGCATTCTACTCCAATAGCCGTGTCTGCCTCATGGCTGATGATGTGTTCTTGAATTAAACTGAGGTTTGCTATAAAGTGCTGCAACTGAGCAGAAGCCTGTCATCGTACATTAGTCGAGATTGACTCATGAATGTTGAACATCAAAGCACATACCTGCGTCCGTTTCTTATCTGAGTTCGTCTCAGCAGTTGGCTCCCCCGCAGGGTTGACTTCTTCTGCATACACAAGCCCTTGATTGACCACGACCGGGGTCTGCTTGAGGACTATCCGAGAATCTGGAACATTTCGATCAGTGTGTTTTTTGATATGACTATAGGCTACTTTACCCGCTATTAAGACATCTGTGTTGTAGCGCTTGTGGCTATCATGGTGAATTTGAGGCTCATGCTTCTCCTTCAAATTCGCAAACTTCTTCTGAAAGGCTTTACTCATCACAACAGTTAGATCGAGTTGGGGGTTTGATACTCATGCACGCGATTGACGACTGGTAATGAGGGCCATGGGCATCCTTGGTTTGTGCCACCCAAGCAAACGATTAATTGTTGCGGGGGTACCTATGCAACGGTTGGTCTAAAATGGAAACTACGCGCTTTGTAGACCCGCAAAGCATGCTTTGGCCCATACTCCAGTGGCATAAGCGCGCCCTCATAACCTAATTAGGAAATATGAGCACAATAGTAAAACGCCAATAGGTGATTTCCTCACAGTATTTAGAGCCCTCTGCCTCTCTCAAAGCCTCGCTACAAGATGTCCTCCCCTCAGTCTCGACAACACAGCGAAGAGATCACGCCTCCACCTCCACTCCAAGGGACCTTTATACCTAGAACTGGAGATTTGCTGCGTTACCCGCAGCGTTGCGACGCGAGACAGGGGCTTTCAAACTCTCCTACAGTAACAATCTATCTTTTTCATTCGGTAAGCCTTTTTTCAGGACATCTTCTGAACCCGGCCTGATGCTTACCTCTTCAGCCCGACCTTTGGTGGAAGACATCGGGTCTCCTGGTAGATGGCCAATACTCGCTTTTGGCCGACCACTCCATCAGAAATGCAATCGCGTGGCCACTTACGCCATGGACCATGTACGACGTCGAACAGAGGCGTTGGGTTGACATACCCACCTTCGCTCGAGTAGACGTCTGGCCCAACGAGTTCTTAATGTTTCGTACGAAGGGTAGTCTGGACATCGATTCCGACCAGTTTGCGGCAATGGACTCCCTCATCCTGAAATTGCAAGCTCAATACAAGCGGTTCTCCAGTCCTATCGAAAGTGAACCTGCCATTCAACCCGCAATGTCACCCGCCACTCCTATTCATCCAAGGCCGCGGGGAAGTATCCATTGTCATGCAAAGCGCAAGCGCTCTGAGGAACACATTGCGGCGGCGGCGTCCTCTTCACCGAGTCGCACGTCTTGCAGATCCACCAAGCAAATGAGGGCTGAGGAGCAGGGAGTCTGAAGATAGAACGGTATTAGCTTCTAGTAGTGGTTTTATATTGGCAGGAAATTAGCATTGTTACCTTGTATTCATACTGAGTGAGTTAGGATGACGCGTAGTCAAATCCTTTGACGGACGACGCAGAGTCGAATCCGTGTCGCCACAATGTCCCACTTCCTCGCCCGGCGCTAGTCCCATCCCAAACACTGCCCCACGCCGCCGAAGCATGCTGGCCGAGCCGAGAGGGCCGTATTACGGCGTTGGGTGCGGCACAGGGGGTGCGGAACAACTGGATATGCAATACGGCGGCGCCGACCGAGGCCCTGGGATCCCCTCGGGCGTCGGTGACCGGTTTGGGGCAGCGAGGTGCGATGGTGGAGTCCGTTGCGTCGACAGAGGCTGAGGGGGGCAGAAAGGACCTGACAGCGGCGTACGGCGGCGGGGGTAGAGATGGTGGGGAAGTGATTCGCCCTCTGGTTGGTGGTGGATCCGACGGCGGGGATCGAGACGGCGGGGGAGTGATTTCGGCATCGAGAGAGTCGAGGAAGTGCATTCCGTTTCGGGAGACGTTTTGGTTGAGCGCTGAGCGCTGAGTTCGACGTTTGCGTGGAGGAACACGTCGAGCACGCGCAGTGTGTTCAGGAGATGTTTTGGGTGAAAGTGCGCGCGGTGTGTTCGGGAGACGTTTTGGTTGAGCGCTGAGCGCTGAGTTGGTGGTGTTGGTGTGGAAGCAGAAGGAAAGGCGTGAGACATTAAAGAGCGCATAGGTATGTAGGTCAGACTTCGCAAATCTGATTCCGCTTAACCGGTTGCGAACATACCCGGCCGGGTACGACGTTCACCGGAATCCAACGTCAGAAGTCCGGCCTACATTAGATTTTCGTCAGGCGCATTCTCACGTCTTCTCTCCTTCCTCAAACCATTCACTCAGTACCTCTGGCTTCTTGCTCCATTCTGTCCGCCTCTTACTCTCTCGTTTATTCCGGGTATCGAGGCACCTCTCGGATTTGACTTTGCGTCATCCGCTGAGGGATTTGACCTGTTGTCGCCTTGCAGCTTTGACTATGCGTCAGCTGTTCGCTTCAGCCTATGCTGTTAGTTTAAGCCTTCAAACAATGGAACTTGCCCAACTATATTCAAATATCCACAGCAGCAACTGCCCAAGGGCCTGGGCAGTTGCCCTGCAGCCATTTCCGGGCCAGAAAAAATGTATGTGCCTGCCTGGCATTGCATCACCTTGGGAAACTGCTGCATGACACATT